>LOJH01004403.1:0-36431 GCA_001685095.1 Ellobius talpinus | reverse complement strand
CAAGATAGTTTGCCATAGAAACCAGGCAGTAGTGGTACACGCCTTTAATCCCAGACCTAGAGAGGATTATAAAATGGGAGGAGACAGCTGTCAGCTCAGTCTCATTCTGAGGATTACTGGAGGCAGGATTGCTGTTTTGGACTGAGAAAAAGGTAAGAGTCAGGGACTGGCTATTTTGCTTTTCTGACCTTCAGGTTGAACCCCAATTTCTGTGTCTGGGTTTTATTAATTGTGCTGTGGGTGCCTGAAAATTGAAAATCTTTTCAGCTCACTGGGGGAATTTCTTGGGTCCACTTCTAGGGAATTCTCTTAAACTTGCAATGACCTCTTAAGATTTCTTCTGATCCCTGTCTGACAGGGATGAAAAGTAAGCATGCAGGGACTTCAGAAGTTGGTTATTGGCTAGGGTTTACACAACCCTGAGAGGAAAAGTGAGAGGTACTCCCTGCTACACTGGTTTATAAACTGCTGGAGAGTGACCTGGGAACAAAGGTATAGGCAGTTAAGAGAGGTAAAATGAGGGTCATGCTTGCTGTCTAGCTGGCTAGAATTAGCTTCTCACTTGTTTCTGGGCAATGAATGGACACAAAACAAAATAGAAGTGGTAGGACTGCATCAGGGAGCTAAAAGTAAAATAAAAAAGAACCGACAAAATGCAATCCCGTGCATGCAAAAACCACAGTACCTTTGCGTGTTTCTTCTTTAATGAGTTTAACTCTTTCTGCTGTTTCTTTAAATGCTTCAAGTAAGCCTGCAGGAGAGAAAAAGAGGATTCAAAAAGAGTTCTTTCTTTTTTTCTCCCTTCCCTCCCTCCCTTCTTTCTTCCCTTCTATCCTTTCTCCAGAGGTAGTCATAATAATTATACTTTATGAGAAAAAAAACCCACTTGTTTTATCGGTGTGCATGGTACAGGAACATTTGAAAGTGATCAAAACATTTTACCTTCATTTGCTTTAAATCTTCTATCCTCACTTGAGGGATAAGCTCAATACCTTTAAAAGAAAAGTCACGACAATGTCAATATGTATATTAAAAAATTAGACTGAATAACAGACAATATAAACTTCTATTCTCAGGCCATACCTAAAGTGCCCAAAGCAGCTTACATGCTACAGACAAGAACATCTTACATTCTTAGATATGCACTGAACTGGGCCACTGTCATGATTTGTGTCCCTGTTTCTCCACCAGCCTCTGATTCAGGCCCACAGGCGTCAGAGAGGGCAGATCACAAGAGAAAGCTCTAAGACAGCCCTTGGACAGGACATAGAAAGAAAGCAGGTAGGTGTACCCCAGGCTTAGGCAGCCTCAGGCCTGTAGGTCCTCTGGAGCTCCCACATGTACTGGCTTGGGAGTCACTCTGTCTGAACGGAGGGGGCTTTGTGAATTCACATGTGTCAGCTGAGAGTGTTGGAGGTTTCCTGAAACCTTCCAGGCTTCAGTGTGGAATTCCCACAGTCACAGGACAATTGTGGAGAAGTATCTATAGTCCTCAATCAACCAGCCTTCTTAGCACCCCATTAAGAGGTCGGGAACAATAGTATGTGTTGCAGCTATTTTTAATCTCTGTATTTAAAGTACATAGTATCAGTCAACTAACTCTCAACTCTGTTCCTAACTTAATCATCTATCACCAAAAAGCAAGGCTTTCTGAGCCTCTTTTTGAAAAATTTAACCTCAATATTTAAGCAATACGCTATTGAGTGTGGTAATGTTTTAAACAGAAAAACTAATGAAATCTGACTCCCTATCTAAAAGGGTTCTGTCTTGAGAACCTAGAGTAATTCACTTAGCCTGCTTGCTAGCTGAAAAAAGCCTCCTGGACTCAGAGTAGTCAGGGCAAGCACAACCGCAGAAGAATCCCTAATGGGTTGTTTGACTGCAGATTTTCCTCGTAGGTAAGTAAGATGAATGTGTACTCAAGGGTAATTGATTTCTATTGGAATCCCAAAGGTGGATATGGTGTATTTAAGAAAGGTAGGTATGGAGTCCCATGCTCTTGCCTTTAGGTTTTATTCATTTTAAGATTTACACAGTCCAGTGAATGTCGAAGCAAAGTCGGCTGGGAGAATCAGTGCTGGGATCCATGATATTTTGGGGTCGGATAGAAAGGGTATACAGAGCCATTTTCTGATATCTCATGTCTGGTGTCACAAGATCCCCAACCTCCCCCAGGCCTCACAGTGCACAGTGAAAGAGAGAGGCAGTACAAACTACCTAGTCGTGGCTGCCAGCTCTCTTGTTTACATAAAGAACACAGGGTATAGGAGACTGCAAGGTCCTCAGATACCTAGCAAGTCCTAAGGACTTAGGCCACACCAATAGGACTTTCTTTCCTTGTTTTGGTCTTAACCAAATCTTGATACACCAGAGCCTGAAAACTACATACCTTCCTTAGACACAATGTTCACTGTTGGAGAAATATACAAATGTTGTATGAAACATTTAATTTCCCTAAGCAGTTAGGAAAATCTCATATTTTATAGGACAGAAATTGCTCCGGTTATACATGCTTAGAGCAGTGTGGTCAACAGGACATGTGACAATAATAGAGATAGCTTATGTGTGAGGTCTCCAGAGACACGTAGCTCCTGAGCACTGGAAATGTGGGCATGTAAGGAGCTGAGTGTTCAAGCTTAATCTCAGCTCCTTTGCATTGCTCCATGTGGCCACAGGCTACCATGCTGGACAGTGCGTGTCTGCTGGCTGGCCTGGTAGGAAAGTAGGTCACATACCATATTTTAAGTTCCAAAGGTTCTGGGTTGTTGTAGTTTTACTACATAAAGCTTTTGATATTATCAATATAGCTCCATAAAACAACTTGCTTTCTCAAACCGTAACCTAGAAACTAGCTAGGACCCCAGTATGCTTGATCCCTTACTGTTAAACATCAAAGAAAATAATGCAGCGTGGGTATGGTCATTGATGTTTTTCTGCTGCACAGCTAGGAGATGCAGTTTGAATTCCTCACTTCCTCCATCTCCACATCTGCTCTTCCAGGGGGCCACGACACTCTGCACCCTCTTACATTTTCCTTCTGTCTCTCTTTATTGCTTGCTGCTGACATCAGAACTATAAGAACACGTGTTTTATGCCTCAAGTCACCAATTTTGATAGCTAGGCTTCTGGCCTCAGCAGCCAGGCATCCTTGATTGTACAGAAATATTTTGATCATAATTTCTCTAAATCGAGAATTCTTCCTCTAAACGAATGCTCATATAATTTTAAGACCTCTAGTCTTATTTTTCATTCATTCTGCATGAGGGGTTTTATCCTCTCACTCCTCTGCCCCTCCCACTCTGCACGTAACACAGATCCGCTGCTCACATGTCCACATCAGCATCAGTTTAAACTCGGGAGCCAGAGTCACTTCTTACCAAGGTGGGCCCTCCCTCAACTCCTGTATTGCTCTTGCCATCCACTTGTAGAGTATCACCCTGAAGTCTCTTAAAGTACATTGAAGCTCCACATCCAAACTACTAAATCCTTTTCCCCTGGTTCTTTTCTCATGAGCACCTCCAGTTTAAGGCAGGCTGCCCTCTCTACTCAGCCATTTACTAGTTATGTGCTTCCTAAGAAAGGACACTGCCAGATCTTTCCCAGCATGGTTCCAGGGACACAGTAATGGTGCAGGATGTGTCTGTCTGTATTAACCTGTTCTCTGGTTAACCCTCCAATCATAATGTGCTAAGTGCTCTAAGACAGTCCCACGTGCCAGGGGTCTTGATGGCTTGTAGCATCTTTCCTGGTAATGAATCCTGATGTCAACACTGTTGATGTTGTCCTCCACTACCGTCTTAGCGTGATCCCAGGGTTATTTTCAGACCAGGGCAAGTGAACGGCTTCCACTTTCCCTTCAGGTAGCGGCTTTCCCGTGGTTTCTCTACCCACTTCCTTTTGGTTGAGCCAGACCTATGTTTCAAGGTCCAACTCAATGAGGATCTTATCTCTGAGTCCTCTCTCCTGTTCTAACTAGTTAGTTCTCATTGCACCTGCCTAGGCTGGTCATTGCAAAGGAGACTCTCCTTACTCTCCCCTGCTCATGTGTATCCCCAAAGGTATACAGGCCTTTATCATTTATTATTATTATTATCTTTATTATTATAACAGCGGTAGAACCTAGTATGGTGGTGGCTTCTTGTGGGCTCCCAAGTCTCCTGAATAATGCGCAAAAATGAAACCGCCTGTAAATCCTACCTTTTGGGTAAATTGGGGAAAAGCCATTAGACTTAAATTGACAGCTGCTTGCTTCCTTCAAATGTAACCTTGTTGAGGAACAAAGATAAGGCAGCTATAAACCCAAGTACAGACCCATTTAGAGCTATGGACACTTTGAGCCTCCGGAAGCTGGTTATGCTGCACTGTTTTCGGGGCTACTTTACACTGTAATTACTACAGTCCCTATGGACTGGTGGATGAGAGAAGAACTTCACCGCTTGCATTTTCCACTGCCTCTCTCTGTAGGAGTGTCAGTGCTAATACTAACCAGGACTGGGGAGGAAATGCCTTAGCTTGGGTCACTACCTCTGTCCATGATCTTTCCCGAGATGAACAAACAGCTGCAGGGGTCAGTACAAACTGGGCTACTTTTGTGCAACTTGTTTTTCTAATTTGTTTCACAAAGCTTGGGGCATACTTAGTTTTCCGCTAAATAACCAGGCTGTTTCAGTTGGGAAAGACTGTTTCATCTTACCTTAAATTATTAGCACCACATGTACGTATTTGTATGGACAACTTAATTTCCTTATACCATGGGCATTAATTTACTTGTAAATAGGGACAGCACACATTCAGAAACCCATAGGAGAAAAAGAGATTACTATTAAAATGATCAGACTGAGTGTAGTCAATTATTTATGGTCAAGGAGTTATTTTAAGTATTTAACTGTCAATATAAAATGCGTTCCATCGAGTTAGAATGGATGCCTGGCCATCTTGAACTGAAAGTCCACAACAATACCCAGCATATATCCAGGGTGTTTAGTAGCACAGAGTCACATGGTTCTATATGATGACACTTCTTATGACAGTGGTTCTCAACCTTCCTAATGCTGTGACCCTTTAATGCAGTTCTTTATGTTGTGGTGATCCCACACCATAAAATTACATTTGTTGCTGCTTCTTAACAGCAATTTTGCCACTGTTATGAATCTCAATGTAAATATCTGATATGCAGGATATCTGATATGTGACATCTGTGAAAGGGTTGTCCAGCTCTCAAAGGGGTCTGGATCCACAGGTTGAGAACCACCTTCTTATGTGCCGTTGTCCTGCCCAGAGAAAACCATTTGAAAATGGTCTTTAGATGCCCATCTGATGGCTTTAAAAATAAGCAGTCGAGCCAATCTCTATGTACAGGGAAACTACTCAGGACATTTGTGGCTCTGCTGCTTCATGCGCCCCCGCCTGCCTTCTGGAAGACAGAGGGTGTTAGTTAGCTACCAGCACTTTCGCAGTAAGGGCTCCTCTACCTTTGCTGCAAAGGGCACCGAAGTAAACACTGTATAGCTAAGGATAACTCAGTGTTTAGTTCAGGTGCTTGGACTCCAGCCCATGAAGCACAAACAGTGATAGCCTGTTAAACTCTCAGGGAAGGAAATCAAGCAGCTTGTCCAGTAAGTCTGTCTTTGAGTCTCAAGTCAAATGAAAGTTGACAGTTCCAAATGCCTCCATGAAGACTGTCTATAATGAGGCTAACACTGTAAAATTGACGAGGAGTCTAGCAGTACACCTTACCTTTCTTGCCTTCCTGGCCAGAGCCCAGGGCGGCCGTGGTGGTCGGTCTGAGCTCAGAGCTGCTCTGAGGGGTCACGTTTGCTTTGGCTGGGTTGGCTTTGCCTTTCTTGTCATTTTTGGAAGTGTCACTGGGCACATCTGCTATGTCACTCTGCAACAGAAACATCTCTAGTGACTGGAATGCATGCAGCTAGAAGCATCTTTACTTTAATGAGACCCTTCAGCTTCTCAGTCTTCTACTATCTTTAAAGATCTTTATCTGAAGCTAGACTGAGTGATGCTCACCTTTAATCTCAGCACTAAGGAGTCAGAGGCAGGGAGATCTTTATGAGTTCAAGGCCAGCCTGGTCTAGTTACTGAGTGAGTTCCAGCTGAGGCAAAATCATGTGATCTTGTCACAAACAAAACAAGAGAAGCTCTTTGACTAAGGGGACTAATTATGCTGGACAAAAAGATCTAGACAAGGACACACAATCCAACTCCTTTTCAAGCATGACATTTTCTAGCCACTAGAGACTGGCTGAATGTGCTCCAACCTGAGTAGTCTAGCAAAGGAACACTTAAGCAGAGAAACAGACCGAGGGAATGCTGGGATGTGAAGACAAAGAAATGAGTATCTAGTAATAAATGCCACTTTCATTAAATCACTGAATTCAGTTATTGGGCATTTCAGTGTTACAAAACATCCTTGATTATAATTTCTAACAAAGAATCCATATTTCATTTATAATGTAACAGGTATCTCCAGATGTCTCACTGGTGACTAAAAGGCTCTTTCTGATGGTGACCACATTTTATAAAATGTGCTGCATTTTTGTAGACCCTTCAAACTACTATTAGATCGATAAGCTTGGTTTTGAAAATCTTTGTAAACTCCTCAACCACCTTTCTCTTGTTTTTCAGCCACTGTTTGGAAACCAAGCCCCCCAAACCAGACCATCTTTAGCCCACAGTTTCCACTTACAGTTTCAATGCCCATAGCTCTCATTTGGTCGGCTCTCTTTTCCGTGATTGAAAGAAACTTCTTTGGGTCAGATAGAGCATCCACAATATCTGAAAAACAATCAGTGAACTATAAATGTTCTGTTGAAATGAACAACCAAGAAAATGCAGCTAAATTCTCAAGATGTGGCTGTGAAACACAGTAAGTTATAGATAACAAAAATAAGGAGAAGTGAGAGTCAACACCTGGACAACTTTCTCTTCTCCCTCAAATAACAAGGGCAGGGTGTCGGGCTATCAGAGTGAATTGCTAGGGATCCCGTTTTTGGTTTTGGTTTTTTGAAGCAGAGTCTCAAGCTGTATTGATCCTCCCAACTCACCTTCCAACTGTTGGAATCATAGACATGAGTCCCCGTGGCTAGCTGCCAGGGGATGCTGACTCATTTATTTGTATAAATTTAGCAAGATGATTAATGAGATCAGCCTAAGTTTCTCCTTCTGTAGGTTAGAGCTGCTATAGCCTTCCCTGAACAGCTACTGGTAAACTTGAAGCAATGATGAACATAACGACATGAGATGTACAACCTAGACACTGAACAAACAATCTGGGCCAGTACCATTCTAATATCAAAACCACATAAAGACACAACAAAAAAGAAAAACCACAGGCCAATATCTGATGACCATAGTTTCAAAAATGCTCCATTAAATATTAGCAAACAGAATACAGACATGCATCAAAAAGATAATCACCACGTTCACGTTGGATTTATATTGAAATGCAGGGATGGTAAACATATGCAAGTCAATAGATGTAATAAACCACATAAATGGACCTAAAGACAAACATGATAATCTCAATAGATGCAAAAAAAGCCTTTGACAAAACCCAACATGTCTTCATGATAAAAGTCCTAGAGAGAGAATGTCAGCCTAGAGGGAACAGACCTCAATATAATAAAACCATATATGAGAAACCCACAGCCAACAGCTTTCTAAATGGAGAGAAGCTTGAAGTAATCCCACTGAAGTCCAGAAAAGATAAGGCAGCCCCCATCCCCTCTCCTTTCAACACTATGTCTGAAGTACTAGCTAAAGCAATAAGAAAGAGAAGGAAATTAAAAGGATGCAAATAGGGAAAGAAGTCAAACTATCCCCGTCTGCAGATGATATGATACTATACATTAAAGATCCCCAAAACTCTACCAGAAAACTTCTAAAAATGATAAACAATTTCGGCAATGTGGCAGAATACTAAATCAACTTGCACAGATAAATGCCAATAACAAATGCACAGAGGAGGCGATCATAGACACTCACCCAATCACAATAACCTCAAGAAAAAACATCCAGAAATCAGCCTAACCAAGGAAGTGAAGGACCTCTACAAACAAACCTTTAAATATCTTTATAAAGAGATGAGAAAAACAGAAGAAAAGAAAAACTTCCTATAATCATGGATTGGTAGAATTAAGTGCAAAATCAACCATTTTACCAAAATCTCTTTTCAGATTCAATGCAATCCCAATAAAAAAAAATCCCCATCTCAGTCTTTACAGAAGTACAAAAACTATGTTAGAACTCATATGGAACCATCAATGATCCTGGGTAGCAAAAACAACCCTGAGCAGAAAGAACGATGCTGGAGGGACTGCCATCCTACATCTTAAGATATATTACAGGGCCACAGTGGTCACAATAATATGGTTCTGGGGCAAAAAGAGACACGTAGACCAATGGAATAAAGCCAAAGACTGTTGGGGAATATTATTTGAAGGGGTGTGACTTTTGTTTATGCTGCATTTGTTTAACTCTGCGAAGCTGTGTTTCTTTGCCTGTCTAACACACCTGATGGTCCTAATAAAGAGCTAAATGGCCAATAGTGAGGCAGGAGCAAGGATAGGGAGGTTGGCAGGTAGAGAAGATAAATAGGAGTAACATGGAAAGGGGATGAAAACGAGAGAACAACGGAAGGAGGATGCCAGGGGCCAGCTACACAGACAGTGAGAAGAAGGGAAGTAAGATATACAGAAGTAAGAAAGATAACAGCCCAGAGAGAAAAGTTAGATGGGATAATTTGAGTCAAGAAAAGCTGCTATGAACAAGTCAAGCTAAGGTCAAGTATTTATCATTAAGAATAAGCCTGTGTGTGATTTCTTTGGGAGCTGGGTGGCAGGCCCCCCAAAGAGTAAAAGCGTAAAGAGTGAAACCACCACCAGCAAAAGATCAGAACATGAGCATACATAATTTCAGCCCTGTGATTGCTGACAAAGGTGTCAGAAACATAAGTGGGAGAAAAGAAAGCATCTTCAACAAGTGGTGCTGGGAAAACGAATGTCCGCGTGCAGAAGAATGAAATTAGACCCGCATCTATCACCTCACACAACACTCCTGTCCCCAACTCCCTGTCTACACAAGCTTTAGAATGTGATATCACTTATAAGTAGGCTACTGGTATAAATTTCAGTTAAGGATAAAAATGGAAACATTCTGGGTTAGCAGAGGGGTATCCTAAACTTAGTGTTAATGATGAGTGTCCTCCTATAAAGAGGAAAAATCCAAAGATAAAGTGAAAGCCATGAGTTGTTTGGTTGATCTTTGCCATTTTGACTGAGGCAAAATAAACTCTCAAATTTGCTTTGATTTGCATAGCCATTTGTTTGTTTGTTTCGTTACTTCTGAGAACTCTCTTTTCAGGTTGCAGGTCCATTTTTCAAATGGGTCATTTGTTTTTTCCAAGTCTTATTCCTTTTGTTAGGGACTCGGCTGGGTATATGCATTGCATTTGATGTGCTCTAAATAAGCACTCGTGGGGAGACACAGCTAAACTCTGGTCAGCATTCACAGGCATGTGTGACTGTTGCCTGGCCCAGCCACACTGAGCAGCTAGCAGGATAAGGAGCACATGCACACAAACTCTTGACCATGCAGAACCTGTACGGTGGGCTAAAATCTCCAGATACCAAAAGCCACAATGGGGTTCCATAACCTTCCTTTTAAAAAAGAAGCCAATTTGCTTGTTTTTTTTCTTCTAGATTTAGTCAATGCTGTAATAAGCTGTATTCAAAACAAACAAATAAAAATGCTACTATCTATCGCTGGGTTTGATGCATCTTAGCATCCATAAGGAGAGAAGAGATGGGACAACTCAAAACTGCACCAGGAATCCCGAGATGACACATCAGAAATGGCACCTTAATTGCTGATATTCCTCCTCTGGAAGTAGGTGCTGCATGATAAGGCTGGTCCGTTTCAGTAAGGCTTTCCATTTTCCTCCTCCATTTCTCCCACCCTCTGATGGGGAAGCTCAGCCAATCACATCTGGCTAGGGTGTGGCCGCCTGGAGCTGCAGCAGCAAATCTGGGAGCTGGAAAGGTGGCTGCGAATCTGGGAAGAGGCCTGCAGCTGAGGGATGGGATCTGGGCTGGATGCAAGCACACAGGCCTGAGGGGAGCTGAAGTGCAGAACGGCAGGGAGTGGCTCAGCCCCAACTGGCCAAAGCTGTAAAGGGCTCTAAAAGCCTCACGTTGGGTGCCAAGTGTAAGTGTTGGTGTATTCGGTTGGTACGCTAATTAACCAGACCAGCTCAAAACAACAAATATAATTTAATAATTAAAAAACGGGGAAACTCATGCTACCAGAGTGAAAGGTCAGAAGTCCAAATGGGTCCGGCGAACCTATCTACCCCGTTTTTTTCTACCTGAACTCCAGGCGGCCACACCCTAGCCAGATGTGATTGCCTGAGCTTCCCCATCAACCCTCCTCTCTCACTTCCATGTATCCCTGAAAGCATTAATCTAGGTATTCCAAAGAGCTAAAGACCAGCAGACTTTCAGATATTAACTTTTAAGAGAACTCAGAACTTTTGTATGCACAACTACTGCTTTTCATGCATTTCAGTGGTGTGGTATTGAGCACAGACTATGGCTCTTCATGTTTACTTGTGTTTGTTCCTGGCCCAGGTTCCCTCAGAATCCCCACTCTATTATCCCTGTTATCATGAGATTTGTGCAGAAGAAAAATGCATTGCTTCTGCCTGCTACAAAGAAGTGCAAATAAAGACAAACAAGTCTCGTAACTATAATTTATGTTAGCTCTTTTAGCTTCTGTCAAATAAAGCATGCCCTAAGCAACTCAAAACTGCACCGGGAATCTTGGGATGACACTGCAGAAATGGCACCTTAATTAATGATATTCCTCCTCTGGAAGTAGGTGCTGTATGAAACAGCTAACTACGCTGGACACAGCTGGGCAGCTGCACTTATAACCTGTGCAAAGCTCATGCCAGGCCAGATCCCAGAATGGAGAGGATAGCTGGGCACACAATCCCACCCCTTGCTATGGAACAATACCCAGGTGTTTGCTACTGGGGAGGGCGAGAGTTTTCTTTAAGACAGTAGCTTCTGATAAGTCAACCAAGGTCCACAGGAAGCTCACACATCCAAGGCCATCTGGACAGTACAAACTGTCTTTGAAGGGTTTTAATAAAAGGAGGATTCATAGTTGGATTAGTAGGGAAGGGGTTGGGTCTTGGAAGAGTTGGGGTAAGGTGGGTGAATATGATCAAAACACACTGTATGACAGTGAAAAACAAAACAGAAACCAGATCATGCCCATTAATATACATATTCTCCACTACACCCATGCGTGAAGCAGCACAAAGACCTGAGCAGAAGCTGAGTAGAAGGAGCCATTCTGGCTGTGCATCAAGAACAAAAACAAAAACATCTCTTCTTGGGTTCAGTGGTTAAGAGCACTTGTTGCTCTTGCAGAGGATCCAGGTTCAGTTTCCAGTACCCAAATAGTGGATCACGAGCATCTATCTGTAACTCCATTTCCAGGGGGTCTGATGCTTTCTTCTGACCATGCGCACATGTTGGACACATACATACAAACAGACAATATACTCACACATATAAAATAAAATAAACTTAAAAAATACACCTTTTCTTCTTCATAAGCTAGCCAATGCCAGGTGTTTAGTTACAGTAAAAGGAAATAAAGCAAGAAACCATTATTAGTGTTATTTTTCTGTGCAGTTGAGTGAATGTATTTTGGTAGCGAGGGAAGCAATTTCAACAAAATCTCTACTTCTATTTCTTAAGGCGTGGAGTGGCAGGAAGGTGAGGAATGAAACAGGGATTCATGTGAATGGAAGAAAATCAGGGTTAAAAACTGAGCTGTGTACCTATCTGGTGCAGGAAAGAAGCTGGGTCAGCCAGAGTTCATGGTGTCTAAGGGTGGGTGGAGGAGGGGCAGGGCTAATCATGAACAATTACCCATAGCTAAGTTTGTTATCTGTGGGAATCTACCACCAGATAGCTGACCTGTAGGAGCCTGCCTGAGTCTAAGCCTAAGGAAGAGCCCAAGGTTGGAAAAGACTCGAGAACATTTTCTATATTTTTATATAAAAAATATTCTGCCCACATGCTAGGACTGCAAATGAAAATACATTTAAAAGTCATGCAGAACATAGCGCTGTGACACTGCCCACGCACCGAGTTCAGAAACTTTGCAGTGGGTAGGAATTAAAAAGATTTTTGTTTCCTCCTCAGGATGCTGAACTGCTTATGATATAATAATTTCCTATGCTGTTTTATGTAAAATACAGGGTAAGTTCGGGCGATGATTCTACAACCAACAGATTTTTCTTCAGGATGTTAAAACTAAATAAAATGTCTACAAGCAGGGTGTGGTGGCACACACCTGCACTCTGAGCTACTTGGGATACTGAAGAAGGAGAGTACATGTTTGAGACCAGTTAAAGCAACTTAGAAAGACCCTGCCTGGAAAATCTCCATGGTGCAATGCTTGTCTAGCATGTATGGGTACTGAAAAGAGTTGGGGGAAAGAAAGAGAGGGTGAAGGAGAAGAAGGAGGATGAGAGGAAGGGAGAAAGGAAAGGAGGGAGGTAGGAAAGAGGGAGGGAGGGATGGAGGGAGGTAGTGAGGGCAGGGAAAGATTAGAGCAGTCCACTCTGGACAGAGGACTGATGAGTGACCCTTACTGCATGTAAGCATCTCTCTCTGATGTCCACTCTAGCATCTTATCTATTATGGAAGAACCTTATCGTATGTACTTACAGAATAAACCACTGAATTCACATAAACTTTCTTTACCCAAATAAACTTCTTTTTATTAAAATTTTTTATGAGCATTAGTATTTTGCCTGTGTGAGGGTGTTGGGTCCCCTGGAACTGGAGTTACAGACAGCTGTGAACTGCCATGTGGGTGCTGGGAATTGAATCCAAGTCCTCTGGAAGAGTAGTTAGTGTTCTTAATCACTGAGCCATCTCTCCAGCCCTAAGGTTGTTTTCTTTTTTTAATTTTTTATGAGGCCAAATAAACTTCCAATGATGTATATAGCAGCTTTTTTTCGTTTCCGTGATGGTACAGTTTCATCTGAACTTGTCCTGATGGAATCAAGGAGAACATCAACATACTAGGGAACATGCCTGACTGCACAGGTACACTCTTAGATGTAAATGTGGGGGGTTAACTAGACACCAGACAAGAACACATTACAGACAATGCCACATTACAAATGCAAACATTTCTCAGCGCAGACCTGCGCACACCTACATCCTTATAGATCGAGTCCACATTTTGAGGCTCTCTTTATGTAAGTGCTTGGCACAAACTAGGAGCTCAGCACATGATTTCTTTTCCCTTTTCTAATCAAACGGCTCATTTTCCGGGAAGAAATTAGAGTTTCATTTGAAATGTGGCCCATTGCAAAGGAAAAGCTTTAAAAAGTTTTTTTTAATCAAATGGGTTTCTGTAACATTTTCCACAATGTAATAAGTATTGATTGCCCTTTATTTCTCTGTGTGTGTGTGTGTGTACAAGTGTGCTGCATGCTTGTGTGATGTTTCCTCATGTGTGTGGGCATCTCTGTATTTGTCCTGGGCCACAGGGAGGGCAGAGTACTACTCCATCACACATTACTTTCCAGCTTTGGGGCAAGTTCTCTCATTGAATCTGCAGCTAGGATGGTGACCAGCAGGCCCTAGTGGTTCTCTTGTTTCCCTCCTCCACAGAGAGTTACAGAGCACCTGGGGGCTATGGCCAGCTATTATATGAATGCAGGGACCTGAACTCAGGTGCTAGTATGTGTGCAGCAAGCACTTTGACCCACTATCTCCACAGACCTGTTTTCTACCACAGGAGGACTGCCATTATGATCTAGCATCACAAACACATTTTGAGCCTTGCTAAGTTATTTTGTGTATTATTAGGATGTGAGCTTTCCTAGAATGCTTAGAGTGAAGGAGACAGTCATACTATCTTCATTTTACTGGTGAAGAAAAGTCAGAATGGTTCTACTAAGATTGCAAGGCCACCACCCAACCGCACAGAACTGAGACTTGAACCCTTGGCTAACATGATACAGTCATATGCTGCCTGTTTCCTGTGGTCCAAAGATATCGAAGCTAAGAAGTCTTTCCCTTCCTTATAATGTTGTACCAGCTTACTGGAGGCCATGTAGAGTCTACCTATTTAGTTGTAAGCAAAACTCTGGGACGTGGCCTCGTGTGGCTACCTACCACTGACTTTCTTAGTAAAGGAGACACAGATCTTTTTATGAAAGTGAACTCTCTTAAGGATTTGCAAGAAAATTCAAGCACATTAGTAACTGAGTTCAACAAATCTTTCAGTGATAATAACTGATAAGACACAGTTTCTTACAGTTGCTTTGCTCACTTTGATTGACAGTATCATAAATACTATATTCATAAAACATTTGTAAGATGTTAAATAATATATAATTATGATATTTTGAAATAATACCTGAGGAAATGTCACTTGCTTTCCTCAAAGCCACCATGGTTCTCAGCATAGAGAGGAAAACACATGGTCATTTTTGTTGTTTTCAGGAATGGGCAAAATGATTCACAGTCTTTTGACATAGGTTGCATTATAGTCTGTGTTCAAACATTTGTCTTACCTCCAAACCCATCAGGCACATATGTTTTAAGAACAATATTGCAGAAAATTGTTGGCAGTGATAATGGTTTGTTCCCCTCATTTCTTAGGGAGATGTGTCGGTAGCCTGCTTGGAGACCATCCAAAGGAAGGATTCGCTGGCCAATCAGCTTGTTGTTGTCATCATACACCGCGATTCTCAGGACGGCGAGGTCAGGCAGGATCACCTGCAATTACAAGTTTGGACATTTCATTGTTTGTTGTAATAAGGCTCCCTAGAACTATGACTACAGGATTTGGGACCAAACCAATGCTGCTCCTTAAATGCCCCTTAATGATGAAACAAACCACAAGCATTTCTAAATATTCAGCATAAAATTGGTGCTCAAGATACCAATAAGGCAATAGGTGCAGGTATTTTGGAAGTCACCTCCTTAAATATATTAAATGGATTAATATCAAAGACTGCAACTCCAATTCTTGTCATTTCCCCCATCTACACCCAACACAAAAACAGAGACCCTAAACAACTGAATGGCTTTTCTTATTTTAGAGATAATTAGTGAAGCCTGGGATTGAGACTGTTGACTTCAAGTCCTGCATTTGTCTGCCACTTGGGCTACTTAGAGCATTTAGTTTTTCTTGGTTTTAAGAACATGAAAAGTGTTTTTGAGGGAACACTTCATGAATAAAACAAAATTTATGTGCTAATTTTCATTATCCATGTTTCTTGCGCTCTATTGACACATGTTGGGATGTTGGGTAGCAGAAAGGAAGAAGTCCAAATGTCCTTTTTGTAGAGCAAGTATATGAAATGGTTCTATGTATGAGAGACCCTAAGGACTATGCCCCCCAAAAAGGTAGATCTGATGAACAGTTTTAGCAAAATGGAAGGGTGTAAAATAAACACACACAAAGGAAAAATCAGTAGCCTTTGTCTATAGCAGTGGTTCTCAACCTTTGGGTTGTAATCCCCTTGGGGGGGTGTCAAATGACCCTTTCACAGGGGTTGCCTGAGACCTTGAGAAAACACAGATATTTACATTATGATTCATAATGTTAGCAAAATTAGAGCTGTGAAGTAGTAATGAAAATAATTTATTACTGGAGGTCACCACAACATGGGAAACTATATGAAAGGATTAGTCACAGCATTAGGAAGGGTGAGAACTACTGGCCTATACCATGGTAAACATGCTCAGGAAGAAATGAATGAAAGAATCACATTTATAACTGCTTCAAAAGCAAAACAAAGCTCTTTAAAATAAATGTAACAGAAATCTTAGCATTCATACAGAAGCATATAAGACACCAGGGAGCGAAGAAGAGTAATGCTGGTGGCATCACTACACATGATCTCAAGCTCTGCTACAGAGCCATAGTAACAAAAGCAGCATGATATTGGCACAAAATTACAGGTACAGATCAACAGAACAGAGCTAAGGATCCGGATAAAAATCCATACAGCTATAGTCACCTGGTTTTTGACAACAATGTCAAAAGTGTATATTGGAGATAAGATAGTTTCATTAGCAAATAATTCTGGGAAAGCTGGATCTACACCTGAAGAAGAATGAAACAAGATCCCTATCTCTCACCCTGGACAAAAATCAATTCCAATCAAACCAGAGAATGTTGTGAAAGATCTGAAACCCTGAAACTGTCAGAGGGAAGCATGCGGAAAACTTCCAGATATTGGCACAGGGAAGGACTTTCCACATAGAACTCCCCTTGCTCCAGAAATAATGCCAGCAATTGACAAAGGAGACCCATGAAATTAAAAAGGTTCTGAACTGCAGGTGAAACAGTACAGAACATTCAGAATGGGAAAGAAATCTTGGCTAGCTGTAAATCAGATGTAGGGTTGATATCTAGAATATATATAAAAAATGAGCAAAAACTAAACAAAAACAGTAAGGAATCAAGCAACCAAGTCAATAAATTGTCCAGTGAAATGAGCAGACAATTCCCAAAGAGTGACAGATATGTATGGGGGTTGGTAAGCTGGCTGAGCAGTTAAGAGTACTGGTTGTTCTTCTATAGGACCCGAGTTAAATTCTTTGTAGACCCAGGGCAGGTTATAACAACCTGTAACTCTATTTCTAGTCAATCCCAAACCAACTTCTGGCCTCCATGGGCACAGGAATGTACAAGGTACACAGACATACATGCAAGCAAAATACGCATGCACATAAAATAAAAATAATTTTAAGAGAAAGATACAAATGGCAAATAAACACATGAAAAAACCTGAACTTCACAGAAAAATGCAAACTAAACAATACTGAGTTTTGATCTTACCCAGTCAGAATGGCTGTCACTAAGCAAACAAACAACAACAAACACTGACAAAGATGTGGATAACACAGGACCCTTATAGAGTGATGGTTGGAAGGTAAACCAGTCCGGCCACTATAGAAATCAGTATGGAGAGTCCTCAGGAAACCAGATGCATCACAGGACCTAGACACTGACTCCTGGCATTTACCCAAATGCCTCTAAGTGAACACACCACAGAGGGGACCGGCACATCGGTGCTCACTGCAGCCCCGTTCATCACGGCTAAGTTACACACCAACCCAGCTGTCCAAAAGCAGAGGACTGGAGCAAGAAAATGTGATTTACACACAATGGACTTTTTCTCAGACACAAAGACAAAGCTATGTTGTTTACAGGAAATGAGGCAATGGTGATAATCACATTAAATGGAAAAACTCAGCACTAGATAGACATAGTACGCCTTTTCTCCTGTGTGCATCCTAGACTTTACACAGACACATGGAATTATGCTGCATCTATAGATATCCTGAAAGGAGACAAGAAACTATCCAGGGAAACAAAGAAAACTCTGGGGAGAGGGAAAGATGGGAAGAGGACAAAGGACCAGGGTGTGCAGTGCACGTGGTCAGCGTGTGTATGGCAATGTCCCAAAGCAACAGTCCACAGAGATAATTATAAAAATGAAAAAGAAAACAAGCTGGATATTTTTTTTTATCAAAAAGGATATTGTCTGGGAAAAGTTTCTGACTTTCTACAACTGTGTGGGGATTATTCATTACAAGAAAGTATTTCTTCACGGCAGTAGTTGAGAAATGTAAGGAAGGAAAAAGGCACAACACAACGTAATATGCTGCACTGTGACAGGAGAGAAATGACAGTGGGGGTGGGAACAATGATAGCATTCCCATCACAGGGGAACCTCAGTGACTTGTATCAGTGGAGGTGGGAATCACGATAGCATTCCCGTCACAGGGGAACCACAGTTCAAAGTGACCTGCTGTATCAGTGGAGGTGGGAATCACGATAGCATTCCCGTCACAGGGGAACCGCAGTTCAAAGTGACCTGATGTATCAGTGGAGGTGGGAATCACGATAGCATTCCAGTCACAGGGGAAACGCAGTTCAAAGTGACCTGCTGTATCAGTGGAGGTGGGAATAACCATAGCATTCCCATCACAGGGGAACCTCAGTTCACAGTGACCTGTTCTATCAGCCCTACTTTGGTTTCTCTCAGCCAGGTGTTCTATTCCGAAATAAACAGTCCCTATCTTGTCAGGAAGGACCAGAAACTGATTCTCTTTGTTTCATGACAAATGGATGATGCAGAAACACCTGGAAAATCTGTGTTCAAGAAAGCAAGAAAACATTTTTGCTTGACAGCAAACCAGGCTAGGGAAATCACGGGCATGTTGGAGAGACCTCTGCCTGTGTGGGGGGTTTTCAAATCATCCTCAACTGAAGAGACTAAAGAATGACCACAGAGAGGATGGCTGCTCGCTCTTAGGACCTGGCAGACAGAACTGGGAAAAGACACTGAGGCCCAGAAAACTATGTGAAGAAAAAAAACAAAACAAAACTGAGCAGTGGTGCTTCATTACTGAACACAACACCCACCCGCGTCACAAAATTGACCTTAGTTTTGGTGTAGCTTTCTGTCCAGCCTTTGCACTACCAACCCTTCAGTGCATGACCCTACCATGACCTTGAGGTATATTCTCCCTGACTGAAGGTGGCCAAAAAGGGGGCAGAGCCAAAACAGCCAATTTGTTAATCACAATCATAAGACAGGGGCAGAAGTTTCCTATTAGATGACAGAAGGAAGTAAAGACGGAGTGGTGAATGGAATTCCTCCATCTTGTGGGTTCTATGCGGAAAATCAGCCTCTCTGGTTTCTGAGGAACAGTGACACACAGCTAGCACCCTACCTTCCGAAACACGAACGATTCTTCATTGTAAACTGGGTTGAGTCCATTGTTCATAACCATGCGAGTCCGGAACTCCTTCCGTATGGTGTCGGTAGGCAATCCATACATGTCTACTTCCACATATGTGCCGATCTTCTTATCTGATAGGAACTGCCCTGATATAACCTGCAGGAACAGACACAGGGTGAGTGAACAGTGGCCTCTGTGTGAGCACTGGTGGCAAACTGTAAGGAAGAGTTGAAAATTTTTATTTGGGGGGTTTCAATTAATATAAATATTTGATCTTTTCTCTGGAATTTTCTGTATTAAAACAAAGCATTTTGGAGAAACTCTTCTTTGAAAGTAAAAGTTCTTAGGTAATATCCTCTAAACATGTCCTGAAAAAGAGCAGGAAATGAACATGCACAATATCCTATGAAGAGATCGTGCCCTCAGCATGGTTTTGTCACCCAAGTCTCCAGATCTGTGCAAAGAAGCAATGGCTCTGGATATGCTGTAAGATTCCTTCTGGTTCTGGGATCCTATAAGGCTATAAACTAACTCCTGAACTCTTCTAGAAGTCTTGAAAAGAAATCCAGCAGAAGAAAATCAGTGCTAGACTCGGTCTGCTAGTCTTAATGACATCAACGCTGGCTAGCAGTGAGAGTTGTTCAATTGTAGAGATCAGTATTAAATTTTATCTACCTTAAAGCTGGGAGTAACTTCATTTACATTTACTTTCCAAACAAATATGCCCTTCATTTATTTATTTATCATTTTATCTAATTTTAAAACAGCTTTTTGAAGTATAATCAACATACATTAAACTATATACATTTAATTATATAGTAAGATCAATTTTTCAGATATAGACACGGCTTTAAAACCACAGTTGAGGGAAGGAAGCATATATAGCACCTCCGTTTATAGCTTTGTATGCCCTATTCTATGTCCAGAAACAAGTATTGATTTGCTTCCTGTCATCACAGCTTTCTTTTTCTTTTTTTTTAAAGAATTCTATATGAATGCAATCAGGTGAGAGGTACTTTCTGGATGGTGGATTTCACTTAAAGTTGCTCATAAATTTAGTAGTGAAAACTCAGAATACAGCAGAAATTAAGTCCACATTGAGAGCTACATACAATTCTTACAACATGATGCTAAACATTTTGACTGTCATTTTCTTCTGGGTGTGTTTGTACATGGATGTGTGTTTACAGAGTCTGTGATGAGCAGGGGCATACCTGTACTGAGCATGTGGCTGCAATAACCCCATCCACAGGGGTTTCAGAGAAGGGATCAAATGTCCGGTCAGGCCGCCTCATGAAATCCGGCTTGAGAAGGTACCTGGCAGGACAGAGGCACAGGTGTTTATTCTACTGGTGGCTTGTGCAATGGCTTAAATACCAGACACTTCCTTTCTCTCTTCCATAACTCAGGAGCTAGGCTTTCAGGCAGAATATAAGGATTAAAGACAATGACTGTGACCTTTGGAAACTCCTGAAGAGCAAACATTAGGCAGTCAACACAGGCCACATGTGCTGTGTCAAAGACGAGAAGACTGTTTCTTTGCTTGAACAACAGAAAGAGAGTGTACTGACAGAGCTGTCTCCTGTGACCAAAGGTTTGGTTGGTTCCTGAATCCTTTTCCATTTGGCTAAATGTTAGTCTCTTTTCCTTATAGGATGCATGCTGAACAAGACCCCTGCACAGAGTACTTAGGGTAGGTAGGCTGTTGGTGGTGTATGGGCACTCTGGCAGGACACATCTGTCACACAGGCACAGGAACAGAGTGTACAGATGGGGAGTTGTTTCTAATGCACAACTGTTGAAAGCCTGTTATCTTGCCTTGTTTTCCATGGTTGAGATTAAAGTATCCCACTACTCAGGTCACCACAAGGAATTCCTAGACATCATCACCACTGGACAGCATGGGATTCCTGTGCATCCATCTAGGGGCTACTGGGCTGTAATCTTGGCTGAGTTTTTCATCATTGCAGAATCTTGCAGAATCTGAGTTCTGTACTTTAACTTCTCAGCATTTCAGAAGAATTAACATTTCCTATTTTGCTACTGGGTTCACAGATTTTTAAGTGTTATTTAGGTAAAACAGAACAACATTCACATCATTATATAACCACTATTTATAGGCACGCAAAAGAATACAGAGAGGATGAACGTTTATTTCCGGAAGAATTAAATTCAACTTTACACCCACAGCTTCATTGGAAATGAAATTTGCTTCATTGCTATATTCCTCGGCAAGAAAGCTATACATATTTGATGCCCACATCTCTGGCTAATGCCCGGATGAGCATGCCCCACTTCCTGTCTCAGACACAAAAACATCCGCTATTGAATTTAGAATGAAACAATCCAACTCTTGAGTATATATGAGGGACTGCATAGTTTGTGGTTAAAAGAAAACCAGCTTAACAACATGGGACAGATCAAAGCTGTATATTTGCAAATATAATCTACCTAGAGACTTCACTTATTTCTATTTCCGCTTCAGAACCAGCATATATTCAGCTGTTCCTAGTTTAAAATGACATAGTTTCATTAAAGCTGAAGTAGGGTGTCCTGAAACTACTGGTAACAGTTTAAATAATATTACTCACCCGCAGGATCCATTATATTCAAATTTTCCCTGATTCAACTGCATCGCTAAATCTGTCAAAAGACAAAAATAATTTAGCATCTCATCTCCCTGGACAAAGAAGGTCCCGACAGGGTAACTGGGAACAATGGAAGCCATATTATTCCCAGGTTCAGAAGACTACTACTGGCTTAGTTTAGGGCCCATGACTCTCTTCCAAGTTGAAATGACCTCATATTTAATTTAAATTACACACTGAGTATGTTTTCATAAAGATTACCCTAGAACTGCTCTGCAAAGTGGATTTGGTACAGGAGTCACATGATGTTTACTTGGTGTTGAGAGTAGAGATGCACAAGCCACTGCAGTTAGGGAATGGGCAGTGCCTCAATGCCACAGAGGACAGGGATGCTGGAGCCATGGGAGGGCTATTAAGAACATAAAACATGATTAAAAGGAACATAAAGTCATCTGGCTAAGCATCCCATAAAATTTGACAGCTTATCTGCATGAGACCTAGAATTCTTCTCATAGGGGTACCCCTGGAAGGGCCTGAATTAAAATTTTTCTCTTGTACACAGAGAAACTTTTGCTTTTTACTCATAATTAAACACAAACATTCTTCTCAGAATAAAATACACGGTTGCTCAAAACATGAACTGCTTTAGGAGCATGCTGTCCCTCATTGTGGGTTCATGGGCTTCCTGGACCACAGCTTGAGTCATTGGTAAGGAGAAGCAGTGGCATCATTTTGTTCCAATCCTGCTAAATAATAATAATAATAATAATAATAATAATAATATGAGAGATTTTATCAGGACCTGCATTCAGACTCTTCTAGAGAGGACTATTGGGATTCTAAGCAGGGATGTATTGGTAAGGAACTCTGGCCACCAGGGAGGTTCTCCCGGAGGTGAGAAATACAGCCAGCTGGGTGAGCCCGGATCAAGGAGAGGAAGTTGCACAGGGGTCCTCAGAGGAGATGCCTGAGAAAAGGAAGGAAATGGCTCCTCCACTGCTGGGAAGTGTCCTCTTAAAGCCAGGGACTATGTATTTTACTTTTATCTTTGTTTCAACCAATTTTAAAATCCATGCCGAAGAATGTATCATATAAAGTAAACATGGTTTGTGCCATTTGTCTATTTTTGTGCCTATTTTTATTTCACTGTCTGTAGTCACAGGATTATGACCAGAGGCTCCTAAGCAAACTTCAGAAATCTGTACATTCATCAAAAGTACATCATTTCCCTTTTAGGGAAAGAAGAAAAAGAGTCACTATGTATTGGAGAGCTGACCACAAATATACTTTGGAGGGCCAAATTACAGCTCAGTACCTCGGACAACATCTAGCTCTTAGTGCAGCATCTTACAGAGTTTATGGTCTAAGTCTGTGGTGTCATGGTGAAATGCTACCACCATCAATGTTTGCTGAATGGCCACAGTGGCCAGAGCACTTTCCCAAGGGGGAAGAAAATCTCAGTTACCACACAAAGACACGCAGACTCTTCTCACTAAATTCTATCTAAAAACAAAAACACAACCTTGACCCAGAAGGAAGAATAATTAGAAATATTTTAGAATAGGAACTACCATTTGGCAGCTTAGTCATGGCATTGATGAAAGGGATTAAATTGAAATATTATCTTTGATTATGGCTTCATTGGGGGTTTTAATGTTTTACCATAATATAAAGCCAAGAACACAATGTTTTGCCACATGACAGCTTCTTTAAAAAAAAAAAAGGAAAAACTGCCTCAAGCGAATGGAGGCAGCTGCCAAGGCTGCCCTGTCCCAGTGTTCTTGTAGAATTTGGGGTCACTGGACATTAGCTCCTACCTGGGGTTTGATAGTTCAGTGAAACCATCTGGCAACCAGCGTTCCAGAAAATCTGAGGCATGTAATTACTGGAATCAACTCGGCCTCCCTTGGGGTAAATGCGGCTCATTTGTCGCTTATTGTAACTGGGTAACTTATTAAGGAAATCCAGAAGCAGCCTAGACAAACATAACAAAGAACTAACACAGGGGAGGTGTGGACAACAATATCACACAGGTAGATAACACAAGACAATTCCCATTATCAATGGTGCTCAGAGGAAGATCACAGTCACAGTGTGGAGTCTAGAAATTATTCACATCCAGGGAGGTTGTCACAGCTGCCAGGGTCTTCTTTCACACACATAATTTTATCAGCGTGACAATAAAAATTATACAAAAACCCTAAATATTAAAATTACATATAGCTGCTAATCTATTATAAAGACCCCTGCTGCTCCTAAGGAATACCATCCATCCCATTTAGTACATTAGGATACTTTACGAATTCAATCGCGTGTGTCTTCAAGTAGCCAAGGCCAACGGACTCGTTAAAAGAAGACATGTTATAGTGTATATTGCGCTCTGTAAAAGAAAAGCCAAGATATACTCAGAAACTCAGTCACCGAACCCCTCAAACAGCAAGCAGCCGATACAATCATGCCCTGAACCTTACACCCCAAATCAGGAAGTGTTTGTGGCCCATTCTACATGACTGTGCCAGTTGCTCTGAGTTTCATTAGCACTCTGTGCAAATGGTGAGTTAAATGTGTAACAATTAAACAAATGATGTGTACCTCAGTCACTGCTGAGGTATGTAGTTGTTGAGAATAATGGATAAAGATAATAATCATCTTTGAATAGGTGTTATGTGCCACAGAATATCAAATCTTATTCCCCCTACCTCAAGGCTACATTGTACCCACTGACAAACTTCTCACTCCCCTGAAGCCAGAGATTACACAATACACACACACAGGAATCAAGATCGATACCATGCTTCTTAAGTATTACTAATATAAGTTGCCATAACAAAGTAAATAAAGAAGCCTACGAAAGCATATGGAAAGCTACAAGCTGACAAGTCATGGTCGTTCACAGCCACCTTGTGGCTGATGCAGGAAATGACAGCACAATGAACCAAGGAAAATGGCAGTAAGTCAGGCGAGGGCCAGTGTAACAGAGAAGCAGGCAGAAAGCTATTGCATTTAACCTGTAGTGTTACCTTCAGCCACATGGAAACCTTGAAACTTCACAGGCTGCGCGTAGTTGATCATTGTGGACAAGTACGGATGGATATTCGTGGTAGCACCGACGTATTTATAAGATGCCATCCATGCCTGCTCATCTTCTACAGTGACCAGGCCCTGTGAACACAAAAACACGCACGGTTTAAGTTGGTGGCTTCAAGGGGGACTCATAGATTTTTGCCTCAGGCATTAGAGAGCATTTGCATATACACAGATTCAAATGTAAAAGACCTTGCTGCTCTCTTAAAGATTAAAATGCATAGGTCTACTTAATGCGGAAGGAGGCAGCCGGAAGACACTCATCTTATCTGTTAGATTTTTCAAAGGACTTCAGAATATTCAAGAGACTGTACTGGGGTCTCATGGCAACACTGACAATGGTAGTAATACTACCATTCAAACTGATGCACAAAGCTCAAAATGAGTGGCTATCCAGCATTTGGTGTATATCATACCACCCAAGGCTATGTAGGCACAAACCCTTGGGTCCCACTGGTAGAGAGTGCCAGGGGAGGCCCAAAGGTTTGTCATGCCACAACCAGTTTTTAGGCACTGACAGAGGGGTGCTGGACATCACCCTTTACAGCAGAACTCTTCTAGGACTTTCAGCCACACATACATGGTTTAGGTGTTTTTATTAAAGTGTTTGCTCATAAAAGAACTTGATAACTTGCTATATAGGATATATTGCTTTGTACAGAGAAAAATGAATTCAAGTACTTTATTCCTTAAGAGTGTAAAGCAAAATGAACACAATCAACAACAACAAAATGATGTCCCACAAGTGGTCAGGTTTTTTTGTTGATGCTGTTGTTGAGAACTCTGGAGTTATTTTCCTTGAGGAGACTCAACCTAGGAAGAGAAAGAGCTTATGTACAGAACGAGTAAACAATGGTCAGTAAGATTATGTTTTTATCTTCGCTAATGACTTAATCTTTGAGTCTCTGACCTGCTATCACCTGTAAAAGCCTGTGATAGGTCATGTAAACATGCAACTTGCTTTTGTTTCCACCTTTTTCCACACAGGCCCCCAACTCCATCCACCACCCGAAACATCAGCAAGAGCCACATCTGTTTTGTCCCCAGTATTTCATGCTAATAACCCCAGTGCTATATGCTGGAACCGTGATGGATTCCTGACTTGTTGCCTGTGGGGTCCTACTGCATTTGGACTAAACCCTTCTCTTCCTATTGAACCTGAAGGGTTATGGAATTTATCACTGTGTATCATGAGGATTCCCACTAGTCATGGGGCAAGGCTAAAGCTCTGCAGACTAAAATCATTCAGTTAACACATGGCAAGCATCAAATGTGTCCGTCTGTGTATGGCTGGATCTACCATCTAATGAAAAGCCAGAGGGTCCTCAGAAACACAGGAAGGTGCTCCTGAATGCTAAATAGTTAGGGAATAGGAGGAAGACATGTCACTCCAAATGCAACAGGGCCCCACACACAGCAAGGCAGGATTTCCTGTGCTCTGAATTATGAGTGAGAAGCCAGGAGCAAGGCAATTTTGTCTCTGTGATTGCCATCAGTCTCCACATCATATAATAAAACACATGCATAAATTTGAACACGACGAACCTTGAAGAGGATAAAAGAAAGTTAAAACGCAATATACTTTATTTTCACAATAAGGCCAGTGTCTGCTACCACTGAATGAAGACCCTATAAGGTAGGCAGTGTGAAGCTAGCCTTTCAGAATGTCAGCAGCATCAGAGCCAAGATTACTTTTCTACTATGCCAGGATATGGCTCTGCTGCACTACTGGTCATCTCTATTTTCATGCTTAATATGCTAATGATTATGTAACTTTCTCCTTTGGCTGAAATCTCATTACACATAAGGAAATACCTTATAGTATTAAACACCTACTTTTAGGGAAATTGTCTTACCCACCTTAGTTATGTTTTAAATCAGATGTAATGGTTTAATTGCTATGATTTTTTTCTTTTGAACTCATATAACTAGAAGACTCAGACATGTCACTATTATACCTGTAAACATGACCCCTGACATTGCATGGGCTAGGAAGATTATCAACACCTAGTAGAAGATGCTAAGTATGAGAAAGCCACACGTGGGTGTCTCCTAATGAACAAATGCTTGAGAAGTATTTGGTTACCTTTTTGTTGTTTTCATGTTCAAGGTCATCTGAGGTCTAAATTAGAGAAAGAAAATGATTTGTTTACCTCTCTACTGGGCAAATTTCCAAACTCATTAGCCCATACTTATGTAAGTAAGCATATGTAAGCTTGTTATTCTATTTATTTGTTTATATGGTAAATTATTGATGCCATAAAGCCATCATCATCAAAATCAAATACTGCAGATATGCTAAGATCGCTGCCCTATACTTTGGAAGTTCTAATGTTGACACTTGCCTGCTCTGTTGACAGTCTTCACCTCGACACTTCATCATAACATTTTCACTGAGGATTATGGCATGAAGACTGAAAAGGGATTACCAATGTGGCCACCTTCCCTTACATGTAAAGGGAAGCACAAACGGGCATTTTCAGTAAGCCAGCATTCATGTTTGTGACCCTGCCATGAACTCAATGTTTGTAGCCCCACCAAAAACATATGTGGTGAAACCCTAATTCGTGTGATAGATTGATGATTCCCAACTTAAATGATGGCTTGATTTATGGTTTTTTGTTTGTTTTATGAGGGTGTGAAGTGATAATCATTCAGTGGAAACTATTTTCAGTTTGATCATTTCTTAGCTAAGGATATACCGTTTAGTGTCCTCTTGTGATGCAGGACAGTGGCTCTTTGTCAGCCACATAATCCCACAGGTAAATGGCCAGAACTCTACAGTAAACTATGTTGCTGAGCTATACTGTTCAACCAGTTAAGTGTATTAGATGAATTTTTAATTTATGTTTTCACTTTTTAGGATGGATTTATCATAATCACATTGTAAGATGAGACACATCAGAATTTGGAGATGGGGCCTGTGGGAGGTAATTAGGTCACAGGGTGAGGTCCTCACAGTAGGGTTAGTGCTCTCATGAGATATGCTAAGAAAAAATCTTACTTGCTTTCCCACTTTTTTTTTTCCACAGTGGGAAGATATGCCTGCCAAGAGAGCCTTCAAGAACATATTGGTTGTCACCTTGACCTTGGCACCCAACCCAGAAAGCACCAAGAAATAAATTTTAGGTATCTGAACCAACTAGTCAGATATTTTTGTTATACTAGCCCAGCCTCAGACAGGACAGATGAGGAAACATTCCTGAGTCTCAGTGGCCATCTGTATTCTCAAAATACTCACAATTCCCTATGACCAGAAATGATACTATTTCTTTGACTTTTCTCTCAGACAAAAATAAATAAATAAATAGATAGATAAATAAATAAATAAATCTATCTTCCTACCACCAAACCCTCCTATATACATCTTTGCCCACTGTTTTCACAAAGCAAACATCCCTACTCTACCAAGGACCACACCTCCACATTGCTATGATCTCATCTACGTTTATCCCAGGCAGCCAGTGCTTCTCTCTCTTGCAATACCAGTTACTCCCTTTCCATAGCACTAAACATCATCCGGATTCTAAAAGAGCATCCCTTCCATACCTCACATTTCTTTCAGGCACCATGCCCATCACTTGTTCCTTTCAAGACAAAGCTCTCCAAGGCAGAGACAATGCCTACTGCTTCCTGCCTGTCTGCTCTGCTGTTCCCTTTACTCCAAGTATGCTACTGAAACTTCTCTATAACTTCCCAATGACCTTCATGCTACCAATCTAATGGACACAAGTCTTCGTAGCCAATCACTCAATAGCATTCAAAGCCCAGAACTGTCCTCTTCCCTTTGGTTGGCTGCTGGCAAACCCTGTTTTTCCTTCCTGATTCCTCTCCTGTGACTGTGCGTTTGACTAGGGCTCCACTTGGGCCTTCGTTTTCATCTCTCATGACTCATCTCTGCTATTTCCAGGACTTCAAACATTATCTCTCAAGCTTCCATCTCTTGCTCAGCCTCTCTTCTAGATCCAGGTGAGGGTTGCATGAGTAATGGTGAGAATGAGAATGAGATTGAAAGTAATGCAGAATGGCAGAACTATATTACATGGATAGGGATACCATACACGCGGCATCACTGCAAGTTCATTCAGTCTTTGGTGAGTACCTGAAGAAACAGGCGTTATTACCCTCATTTTTCAGGTAAGGAAGTGAAGGAAGAAAGAGGTTAAATAACTTACCCAAGGTTAAACAGGACACGAGGCCAGTGAATCAATTCTCCTCTTGGTACTTCCACTGCAATAGTTTACAGACATCTCCAGTTGTCTGTCCCATTTGAAACTGTGGAGTCCTGTCTCAGGCAGTATTTCCCACTCCAGTAAGCAGTACCACTACCCTGTTCCTCTAACAAGGAATCTAGGAGGTCATCTTGCTTCTCATTCCTTCACCTTTACCATTGCTTATGTCCTTGATATCCCTTGGAACATTCTCTCCTCTCCCTTTCTAGTTCAACCACTGGGGGCTGTTTCTGACCAATTAAAAGCCCATCCTCAATATTTTCCACACTTCTGCCCCTGCTTTCCTTTAAAGGAGAGTCCACAAAGGGATCATCAAAGTCTTTTAGATCACACTCCTTCCCCTTTTAAAGTTTTGTGTGAAACAAATCATGTTTCACCTAAGTTTTGAATTTCTCATAGAAACTTGCAAACTGCTAGAGCATTTAATTCCCTGTTAGAGCATCTCTGCTTCATCCTCTCTTTCACTCTACCTCACTCGCGTCGTCTTTGCTCTTACTGCTGTCCTTCTGCGTGAGACACCACTCTCCATTTGTCCGCGGAGTGAATTCATCTTTCTCTTCTGGGTTCTGGTCCCCTTATTCCTGTCACTTCATTCTCTCATTATTCTCTACTTCTGTTCTTGTGTCTAGTTTCATGATAGTACTAGCCACACATTGAATCATACAAGCACTTGACTCTTCACTTTCTATTTCCCACCCCTTCTCCTAAACAATGGGAGACCTACAGAAGCTACAAAAAGGCAAAATGAAAGTGTGTTCTGATCTGTTTATGACAGAGTGACCTACACCGGGCACCTTCCTAATAACATTCTTCCTTAGCTTAATGGGTGGGAACTTTTTAGACTTCCGTCAGGATGGTTTTCTCACTAGCTGGACCAACTCAGTACCGAGGCCTGATTTGGAATGCTCAGGATTTATTTTCCTAATGGTTCCAGTAGGCAAACCTTTAGGTCTGAGATACGATCTCCCTACACACCAAGTATACTTCAGTAAATGGTGGTTATAAATGCCTGACCAAAATGGGGAGTGGCCAGTAGAGTCCAATGCTGGTCACACAGCAGAGAGTTTTGTCCTATATAATTAGAAGGAAGACATGATGTCTGATTCTGCTGTGGCTGTTACAGCCCCAAAATTCCACAAAAACTGTCACCCTTAAAAATCAGGAAGAATAGAGACACAAGCCTCTGACCTTCTTGACGCTGTTGGCAACTGCTTCCTTGTGACTGAAGTCATCTGCAGACAGTTCACTTCCAAATTTGTACTCAGGGTGGGCTTCTTCTTCTTGATCAGCTGCTTAACAGACAGGGGGAAAAACCTATAAAGTTGGCATATTCCCAACACTGCTTAACAGACAGGAAAACAAACAAAAACTATGAAGTCCCAAACGGTCAGACCCTGGTCCTTAAGCCCTGGCAAACATGAGAGAAGGCTCCCATGACCTACAGCATCCAGGATTTGGAAACCACCCGCCATCACCATGGAGACTCTGTTTCATTTACAGGTGCACTAAAGAATGAGAGCATTTATTTTACTGGGGGCTATATGATAACAAGGAAGTATACCATTCGTATAATTATTATTGTTTTTCTTGTTAATTTATTCTATTATTTCTGTACTTTGTCTTATTGGATTAGAGATCAGTAATACCATACAGGCTTTTAGTTATCTTCTTTGAAACTTAAGATGCATTAAAGAACTAGTTTTTTTAATATTCCTTTTCTAAATTTTAAGACTATGGTTGACATGTATATATAAAATAAAGTATACAAATATATATCAATACTTTATTTAAATACCATTTCTCATTAATTTAAAAATTTTGAAAAATACAACTATTCCATACTATACATCGAAAGACAGCTGCATTGATATCTGACCTGTCACTTACCTGCTCTCCTGAGCATGGGCAGCCCTAAGATTGCTTTGACAAATGAGGCAGAGAAAAAGTGATGCACCAGTCCCATGTATAGCTCTTAAATAATATAACAGCTCCTATTTCTTGCATCTAGGGCCCAGGTTCTTGGATTCTATAACTTAGTCAATGTGTTGTGAGATATTGAAACTACTATAGAGGCCACAAGGGGATACTCTGCTCAAAAGACCAAGCTAAGCTCCACAGATAGTTAAATCTATGAGCAACCTTGTCTAACTTGTCTATAAATCTTAAAATAATGCCAGCTCCAGATGTTCACCTGCAGGCAACTGTATGAAAAACCCAAGGAAAAACAGCCAAATGAACCCCTGTGGCTCACAAAATCATGGGAGGTAACTATAAGCCACAGTCTCTAGCCTCCAAATTTGGATGGTGTAATGTAAGATACAAACATAATAGGAACTAACTGAATGATACTAGAGATCTTTGGCCTCTTTAATCCCACTAGGCACAGACAAACATAAGAAAGTCAAATGTTATGTTTTTTCTCTGGGGTTGGAGGTAAACCCATGGATATTCACCTGCTTGATTAATGCAATCTCCCCCACAGTCAGGGTCTTTAATAAGGGACAGTGAGTAAAATTAGGTTATTCTGACAGCTTTTAGGTTCAGTCTGTGTGTCTAATCTCCTAAAATCAGACATAGTTCAGCTGTGTGGGTAACAAAGTTTCTACAAGTACTTTCTCCCAAGTCAGGCTATACATCCATGTTTCTGTTAGACCAATGCAAGTTTAAGTCATTTGGGCAGATAATTGCTAGGATACATGATCAACGGATCATTATCTGAAAACATTCCCAAACGTTCAAAAGGCCCATTGATTGCTGTTATTACTAATTATATTATTTTTCAGTGCAAGGAACTAAACCCAAGGGTTTGCTCATACGAGGCCAATGTGCTACTCCTGAGCTACAACCCCAGCACCGATTTTAAGCAAAACATCATGGCTGGCTATATAGACAAGGTAAAATAGGTGATGGCGAATATTCAAGTATTTTAAGCAAGGTTGCCAGGAAGTCTGGTGGGAAGGCCTCTTGCATGCTAGAACTGTGTTGTATCACTGAGCTATACCCAGTGTAGATCACTAACTAATTCATTAATAAAACTGGTAATATATGCTTTGACTGTGAAGTTCACTGTGTGCACAACAGCCAATCATGTCATTAGGGTTCTCTTACCCTATAGTCCTTGTCTCACTAACAAGACTGAAGTTCATATTTTTCTTTATAGAAAACGATTATAGAGTGGACCTTGCAAAGGGTCCATTCAACCCTTGCCTAATATACAAGTGACTCAATACTGAGTCTCTGTGAATCTTCTCTGAAGCTCAGTGCACAGTGGGAAGGGAGAGTAAGCCACTAATGTCCACTGTCTAGATAAACTGGAAATAATAGTATCTGAAGAAAATACCAACCTCCTCAAAAGATTAAAGCTAATCAAAAAGTACTGCTGAATATTAAGCAAGAAAATGCCATCCCTATTTAAAGGGGTCTGTAAAGAGAGATTAATGTTTTTCTTGTTTCTGATATAAACATATTTGTTACATGTAGCTTGAAATGACGACTCATTGCTCTATTATGTTTTATGTGCATCTGTGTGCATGTGCATGTGTGTGAGTGATGTCAGTGTGGAGGATGTTCATGTGTGCTAGTGAGACTATGTGAAAGAGGTTGTGTATGGGCCCACATGATGCCTGTGGAGGTCAGAAGACAACCTTGGCTGCCAGTCCTCACCTTGTTTAGAGACAGGCCTCTTGTGTGTTTTCCACTGCTTTTGTCAAGCTAGCTGGCCCACCAAGTTGGTAAGCACGTGGCTTCCATGTGGCTTCCGGATGTTCAGACTCAGGTCCTCATGCTTGCATGACAAGCATTTACCCATGAAGCCATTTCCCCAGCCCCACAGCTCACCGCTTTCTATCTCCTCTTCATTGTCATCTTCTAAGATGTTCGCTGGGGCGGCTGATTCTCCGGCTTCCATCATGCTTTTCAAAGCTTCAAGCTGCTCTGTTAGTCAAATCAGACAAGCAGATGGTGAAAGATGCCAGACTCCTTATATTAAATGGGGCAGGGGGGTTAAGATCAACAAGGAGGACAGGAAAAGCAGTGTATTACATGAGCACCTACTCGCTATGCTCATATCTTACACATTCCTACTGCTTGTGTCTTTGTAAGGATTGTGAAGCCAGCATGTTACAAACACAGGAGGGAAGTTTACTGGACCATGCATGGGTGAATCCCCTCCTATTTCTGATCGCTAGGTTTGGAGGAGGAACCAGTACATAAAGACATCAAACGTTCATAATTTAGAGAACCTGGTATAGACCAAGATTTAGGAGCAATAACAATGACAGGGCAGAAAACCGACATGCATGCTAGAGATCAACAGAACTTCAGGATAAGAGTATTTACAAGTAATATGGCTGGGGTTATTATCCTGGTAAATAAAACACAGTAGGAAACAACTTTCTCTGCAATTTAGAAATGGAGAAACACATAAAAGGATAAAGTATACTATACAATTAAATTGTCAAAAATAAAAGCAAAATAAATAAAGTCACTTTTTTTCTTTCAGTATACATACAAGTCAAAGGTGGACCATAGTCAGCACTATAAATATTCTGGGAGAAGGGATTTTTAGATACCACCAATGTGAGTGTAATGTGAGTGTAAATTAATTCAATTGTTATGAAACTGTGACAAGGTGTGTAATAATACAAACACTGTTTTTCCTTTTTCCTTTTCCTTTTGTATTTTAGCACATACACATACGATTAGACGCTTCCCTCTGCATGGACCAGTTGTAGAAATTAAAGATAAACGAGAAAGCAGTGACATAACCCTGGAAAGTAAATGTTATCTACATCCTACCCCCACGCCTTCTCACATCTACAGGGAGCTCTCAATCACACTTCATCCAGACAGCTCAGGTGCCCAAAGATACAAGTGCATTTGACTTACTTTTTTCTACTTCAGGTTTCAGTCTTTTATTTTTGATGAGTATTTTTCTTTTGAGGTCATTAGGGGATGGTAAAGGCCTGCCTGGTTCAAGCTAGAGATATACAGAAAAAGTTCAGTTAGTGACCTCACTACTTTTCGAGCCCAGAGGAGCCCTGGAATCATACAAGCCAGTGTCCACTAGATGTCAGTCTGCACAGCTCTGCTTTCAGGCCCTTCTCACATCAGATCACTGAATCCAACTTTGAGTAAACGCTGCAAAGTTGGAACCCCTAATTTTCTGGGGTATACAGACCGGACCCAAGTTCCCAATAGGGTAGGGTGTGACCGGAGTGGTGCTGGGAGGTGGGAGTCTTGCTGTATAGGAAGATAGGTCTTCCAAATTCCAGGTCCATCATAAAAGACAGGGTAGCACTTGATAAAGCCCCGGAGCTCCCCTCCATCTGCACCGTACCAAAGACTAAGACTGTCTTCTTAATAGACTGACTTGGGATTTTAATAGGTTCACTGAAAGATGGGAGAGGTTTGAAATAATGGAATCTGAACTTCACTCTGGCTTCATTTTTTTGTACTTTACAAGAAGTTAAGTCTGTTTAGGTTATTTTCTGTGACCAGTGGGACTGTTCTATCTCTAATTATTCAGTCCCCACCCATCCAACTATACTCTTACCTATCCATCTTTCTACACAACTTTTTTTTATCCTATGTATGACAAGGAAGTCTGTGTCTTGCCTTGTGAAGACCTTTGGCAGAATGCTGCCTGCTACCGGCTGTCCGGTGGAACTGGTCCCGTCTCTGGGAATGCATACATCCCTTCATTAAGAATCTAATGGCCTTTCCCCAAAAGCAAGCCTCTTCTCTTGCCCAAGAGAACAGGAAGAGGGTCCTGGCTAAGGAAACAATAGTAATAAAATGAATTAAGGATGGCTCTCAGTATGGAGTCTTCAGAATCAGCTTCCTAGACAAGGATTAATATACTGGTAATATTGTAAATCGATGTGAGAGCTCGCTCTTGCAGACATCAACAGAGGAGTGCAAAAATAAGAAAAAGAAGAGAGAGCCAGTGAAGGATGTGTTCCTTAGATGCTATCACTGTGGGCACCTGAGTGGTACACAGGGAGTCCTGCTGGGGAGCCCAAGGGACTGAAGAGAACAGGTGTCCAGAAGTAGCCCCTGGGAATCCAGAGTGAGGGGACTGGTGGAGGTGTGCATTCTCAGACACTCTGGCCTGTCTCCCTTATGTGATGAGAGCCTGACCAAGGACCAGAGGTCACATCCAGCCAAAAGCTATAGGCACGGTCAGCCAACAGTCAGGCCCGGGATGGGGAGGGGGGTGCTAGGAGGGACATGGGAAGCACCTGCTCTGATGCTTCAGCACGCTGCAGAGTCAGGTGGGGGGCAAAGGATGCAGCCTTGCCTCCCCAGGGCTTTCAGCAGCCACACCTACCTTTGGGAAAAATTCATGGTTAAACCAGCCAAATTACTCACATAGCAGAAATAGTATCGTGTCATCTACTGTCCTGTCCTCGAATTACTATCTAATGCTCCTGTGTCCGCAGGAGGTCTGAATACCCCAATAAAACACTTTAACGTTAGTAAGCCCTCTTTCTTGTGACATCTTGCTACACTGCATCTTGTCCTCTGGGACACTGTGTATCCTGACAGAAATCCAAGGAACTCTCTGGAACAATCACACATGCATTCAGACTTCATAAAGCCCTTCTATGGACGGCGACTTAATAAAAAGCCCCTTTATGAAGAAACTGGCAGATATACAATGAAGCTCAAAAACGGCCATATGACTTTGCCTGAATATTTATTTTGGAGTTGGGAACTTGAACTTTGGGGCTTATGATATCAGTTTGGAGGACTTCCCACAGCAACGGGCTCCCATGAGGTCTGAACCCTGGGTTCCCATTTGTTTACCTGGAGGGTTTTAAAAATACACCTGCTTGGGCTGGGTCAGTAAGAAACCAAACACTGGAGGCAGGGGCCCTGGCGCAGGTGTTTTTACAGGTGTCTGAAGTGACTCAGTGTGAGGCCAGAACTGGGAAACACAGAGAAGCCTGGACTCTGGACTTGGAAGCTTTATGAAATTTAAAACATGAGACCTTAAGAGCATCCAGATTACACTGAGTCACATGTTTACTTTATGGTCCTCTCGACATCCCTCTGAAGCACGATAAAAGCTTTTTGTACCAGAGAATCTAAATAAATATGAAAATCCTTAGTATTTGTACTCCAGTGCTACTTGACCCCTAGAAAACACATTTCAAAACAAATCCATTCATGCTGGAAATATGGTTTGCTAAAAATACATACTGGATGTGATTCGAGGGCTTGTTTCAACAGGAGATCCCCAAATAGATCTTCACAATACTTGGACATCTTGTACTGTTGATATTTGCTGGGGAGAAAGAAGTAGCATTCGTAAAGTCAAATGTCTATTAACTCTCCCAGAATGAGATATCCATCTCTGTAACTAAAGACACCCACTTTGGAAAGTTCAAGGCTGATTTCAAAACAGTGACTACAGCTACACTTTTAAGTACCATACAAACTTTAACTGGTGTAACTTAAAATTCAAAACTGACAGAGAAAAATGGAAAAATACCTCCTAACTTATCGCCCAATTTTCCATCTCAAAGGAACTTTAAAGTAGGTTTCCCATTTTCTGACTATTTGTTTGGAGAAAGCATTACTGAGCCCCAAGAAGATGACTTCTTGGTGGGCAGGGCTAGAGGATTATTTGCTGCTTAGCCCATGAAACAGGAAATTACTCAATTATTTAAAAAAATGAGGGTGGGGGTGGGGTGGGGGTAAGG
>LOJH01004401.1:20173-36435 GCA_001685095.1 Ellobius talpinus | reverse complement strand
CAGTGCTTAAATGAATACAGTTTATGTGTTGTTATTTTGGGTGTTAAGCTAGCTTTGCGGGAGCCGGGCGGGACGAAAAGCAGGCCTGCTCCCCTATCACTACAGATCATAGGATGGATTTTGGTTCTAGGGATTCAACTCAGGTCATCAAACTTGATAGCTAGTCCTTTTACATTTCTGTGCCCCCACCCAGACTCCTTCTAAAATACACCTTTTCTCTTTGCTTACATCTTCCTGTGAACAGTAGAGGAGATGGCACAGCATCTTCATCATTCTTACTAGAAGTCTTTGTTACACTATTGAAATCAAGAAGTGCATTTCCTACATTCCAGATACTAAACTACAACAACCATCACATCACTCTTTGTTTTACATGTTTGAATAGCATTTACTTTACGTTTCCTGGAGCTGGACCTGTAGCCTTTTCAAAGAGTCTTCAGGTTCTCATGTTTTCTCTGACACAGCTCATCCAGATTCTCATGACTATCTATCTTAGTCGCCCTCACAATTTTAGCATTTGTCATGAAATTGTCTCATTTATATACAAAAATCTGTATTAGTCATTTAGTTCTTACATAATGAATAAATTAGTTGAATAATAAACATCATTCTATATCTCAGAGAGTTTTTATGGTTTAGGAATCCATAAATGACTATATTGTTTGGATGCAGTTCAGTATCTTTTGAGTTGAATTCAAGATACCCACATACTCTGTGATTACTTGAAAGCTACATAACTGAAAAATTGGTTCTTAATCTGGTATAATCACATGTCTTGACAACAGAAGCCTTGGTTTCTCACTTCTTAAATCCATCGTTAAGGCTGCTTATGTCTGCTCATGACATAGAAGCTTATGTGCCCCAGGAGTTGTGGTTCAAGCAAGAGTGAAGGAGATGTCATAAAGTTGTTAAAGTCTTGGCCTTTATAGTCAAGTACATCATTACAGCAATAAACATTGAGTAGAAAAAGCATTTCTGCTCATTGTAAGTGGTAAAGACTGGACTATAAAAGGAATGCATAGAAGAAGGTTATGTGAGAAATATCCTGGGTGTTAAATAAAACAGGAAATAATCCAGAGATTAAAACTAACAAGAAGAATGATAGAATAGTATGCCAAAAATTAAATCAAAAATAAACCAAACCATGAAGTCTCATCAACATGGCTGCCTAAATATGACCTGAAGAAGGACCACACCAGCAAGACAAGCTAACATGGCTGCAGTAAAAGCTAAGGAAAGGTCTCAACCTTAGAAAAAGAGTTACAGACAACTAAAGAATGCTGAGAGTGGCAGAAATAGTCTTCCTCTGGGAAGAGTAACATGATTATCTAATACCAAATGGCCATCACTGAAAACACACATATAAGGAGCATTATACATGCTGAGCAGGCTGTATTTTTGTATTTAGAAAAAAATTCATACACATACACATATATATTTAACAAAATATTTTTAAAAAGAGGCTTTGAATTAGAAATAAAGCAGAGGTCAATATAACAACAGGTTTTCAAGCTTTGAACATACTTAACACTGAACCCTCATAAATTAGCAAGAATCAACTCTATTAAACTGCCATTCCAACGCCAGAGAGACAAAGGAAAGAGGGCATATATTAAAGCAACTTTAGAGAGGTAAAACCACAGGAATCTTGTCAAGTATGAGATGGAGACCACCAGAGACCTATAAATACTTCTGGAGAAACTGCAGAGGTGGAATCCTGTAGAATGTAGCACGTAGGAGTTAGCCCCTCCTAACTTGGCACAAAAGGGAAAGGATGCAGGATGGATCTGATGGCATGTAGACTTGGGGTTGAATCATTAACAATGGAGGAGCTGGAACCAATGTCTAGAGACATAAAGCCATTAGTGTCTCCCTGAGACTGGAAGAGAGAATGAGAGTTGATAGCAAATGGTCATAAAGAATCTCATGGATGTGACCGAGATTTCATGGATAGGATTTTGATGACACCTACACATCTGTGTAAATTTGCTGATAATCTTCTCTCTCTCTCTTTTTTTTAAAAAAAATTGAGCTCTGTTTTTATTATTTGTGTGGGTTTATTTGCCTGCACATATGCTATACACCACATGTATGTCAGATGAAGACATTAGATACCCTGGAACTAGAGTTACAGATGGTTGTTAGCCACATGTGCATAATGGGAATTGAAACTGGGTAATCTGTAGGAGCATTCATCTCTTTTAACCATTGAGTCATCTCTCCTAAAAGAGCTAGAATTCTACACAGATATTTTTAATCTGATATATGACTGCCAGATATTAGAAAAAATAAGACACTGGTCCCTCTGTTCCAATTGATATTTTAACATTACAGAGATCCTACTGGTTCCACTTCCTGCATTTACATCCTTATGTAATCTTCTCCTTTTGAGTGTGACAAAGACATGTGAGTTATTTTCAAACAAAATGATGGCATGGTTTATGGAAGCTACCCTCACGATTACCTTCTCTGTTAAAAAAAGTCTTTGTTTTCTCACTCTCTCTTTTGGACTTGAAAGAAAAAAGCTGCACGAGACCTATAGTCATGAGCACTCAATTTTATCAACAATACAAGGAAGATCCCAGGTCATTTCTTTATATAAGAAAGCAATCTGTGGAACTTGAGCAGAGGTTACTACACTTAGAGCTTTGCTTGAATTTCTGACTAACAGAAAGGGGAAGAAATCAACATGGTTTAAGAAATCAGGCTATAGAGAACCACAGCAAAACATCAAGTGGGGGTCAGAAGAAGGGAAGGAAGACTTGTAGGGGCCAGAGGGTTTGAGGACACCTTAAGAACATGGCTCACAGAATCAACTAGCAAGACTCACAGGGGATAAGAGAGATGAAAGTTTAGAATTGATGTAGGTTCTTTGCATATATGTTATGGTTGTATAGTATGGTGTTCTTGTAGGACCCCTAATAGGAGTAGGGGTGTCTTTGACTCTTTTCCCTACACTTGGGACTTTGTTCCTCTTACTGGGTTGCCTCATTTTGCCTTGATATGAAGGTTTGCGCCTACTCTTTGTAACTTGCTATTCTGTATGTGGTTGGTATGCATGGGAGGCCTCCTTCTTTTTGAAAGGAAATGAAGGAGCAGTGGATCTGGGGGAGAGCGAAGGTGTAAGGGGGGACTGAGAGGACTGTAGGGAGGGGAAATTGTGGTTAGAATTTAATACATGAGAGAAGACTTTAAAAAACAAATCAGGCTATATTTGTGATAATGTTTTATTATACAATAGGTAAAACAGTGAGGCTTTCTTTCATAATAAGATATTAAAACTTTTTTATTTATGTTTGGTGTTTGTGACACTATAATTTATGAACATATTGTGAGATTGAATGTTATGGTAGTCTGTAACTATATTTTTTCATTTTCCTGGATAAATGGGTTTTTACTGATTTGTTTTCTATATGCTAATTACCACTTCATATTCTGAATTGGTATAAGTGTATATCTATTATCAATGTGGTCAAACACATCAAACATACTATTCACTCAATTGTTGCTCTTGAGGAGTTTGATTTCCTTCCAATTATTCTACTTCATGTCTCCCACGTGAACTCTTCAGTTAAAACCTTCTAAATTCTGACATTTAAGGATGATTTGTCATGGTCATAGCTCTCATTTATTCATTAAGTGGGATATATAATTGAAATCTATATACATGGGAATTAAATGGCATCACCAAACAATAGGGAAGACAATGCCTCAATATAATCCCCAGGAATGAGTTACATTTTGTTAATCATTGGTCAAAGGGGTCCATAGTCCCATCCACAAACAATATAGGCTCTATACACTACTAAGAAAAATAATCACCAATCTCACTGAGCTATGAACTCTCTGAGCTGCAATAGCAACTTTCTCAAAGATATGCCTACTGTTTAAACGCTGGCACAAATGCTAGAGGAGCAACCAACCACATGTTGATTGGATTGAAGTTCCACTTCATAACATGGAAGCCATGCATGATATTGTTAATTAAGCCAAGAACCTAAAACTAGATATGTCATGTGCCAGGGCAAACATATTACTGTTATACTATTAAATGAACGTAACATTAAAATAATTCACACTGACATATTGCTACACTTAAAGAAAATTGTATGCCTTGCCTTTCTTCAGGGATGAGGCTTCTTACAGTAGATTTAAAACTGGACAATATGCTGAGAGTGAGAGAATTTGGAGTTATCAGTCCTGAACTGGAAATCCTTCATGCCCTTCCCCTCAAGGCTCAGGGATCTATTCAGAAAAAGGTGGCAGAAAGATTGTAAGAGCCAAAAGTAGATGATTTTAAGCAAACAGCATTTTCCAGACACAACAAGGAAGATGTATATGAACTCAGAGGGACTGTGACAACCTGCAAAAGACCTGCTCAAACTCAAGTCTGACAAAGTTCTTGCTTAAAGGCGGGAAAGTGGGAGCAAAGTCCCCCATTTAATCAATGAGCTATTGGCTGGGAGAGGGGAAATCAGTTTTCTTTAATGGAGAATGTCTTGGTTAAAGTTTCTATTACTGTGAATAAATGCCACCACAAAAGCAACTTGGGAAAAAAGTTTATTTCGTCTTATGGCTTGTGTAGTCAATTCACTATCTAGAGAACTCTGTATATGAGCTTAAGGCAGGAACCTAGAAATAGGAACTGTTGCAGAAGCCATGGAGGAATGTTCATTACTAGCTTTCTCCCCATGACTTTCTCAGTCTGATTTCCTGTAGCACCCAGGTCCACCAGCCCAAGGGTGCCACAAATCTGTAAAGCACTGGGTCCTTCCACATCAGTCATCAATCACCAAAGGCTTTGCCATAGGCCAATCGGCTGAGATCATTTTCTCGATTGAGGTTCTCTCTTCCTAAATGACTCTAATGTTTGTCAGGTTGTCATAAATCTAGCCAGCACTGAGTATATGAACCACAATTCAGGTCAGGCTCCATGCTCAAGAATTTATGTCCAACAAACATGCATGATTTTTACATGTCTTTTTACATGGCTTTTATTGTAAGAACATGAAGTTAGGTGACTAGGAGTGGAGAAGATCTGAGAATAGTTATGGGATGGGAAAGAATATGATAAAATATACTGTATGAGATTCTCAATGGATGGAAAAGAAATGTTTAATGAGGAAACATTCAGTACTGGGCCGGCCATGTTTCCACTCTCTTTCCTCTTTTCTCCTTTTCCTCTGCTCCTCTTTCCTTCCTGTCTTCTTTTCCCTTCCATTCCCTTCTTGTCTCTCATTTTCTTCTGCTTCCTCCTTCTCGTCTTCTTCCTTTCCATCTTCTCTTTCACTAGGGAGACCCCCAAGTTCTACTTTTGCTTTTAAGTTTTTCCTACATTCACATTGACTGAATTCTTGCTACAATATTCTGAACTTGAAGAATGCAAATTAAGATTCTAGCTATATTTTATCTTTTAGTTTAAGTTTCAGGACTTGTTGACTCAGTTATCTGCCTCCCTTACAGATTCCACAGTGCTGTTGTTTTTCCTCCTCTTCCATATTTTCTAAAGTTTAGCCTCTTTTAAAAAAGAATTTTAACTGCCATTTGAATATATTTCCAGGCAAAGAGGACCATAAACTCTGTTCATCCAGAACTTTAACCAGCATCTGACCTCTCTACATTGTATATTTTGTTCTTTTCTAATAATAGTGTTGTGGGGTAAGTAGGGCAGATAGCATTCTTTCCTTACTGACAAAAGAGCTTAAGTGACTTCTTTAGAATTATGAATCAGGTCAGGGAATATTTAAGTTTCAGCAATCATGATTTTTTTCAAACCTACCTCATTTTGTTTATTCTTTTTGTCAATCAGCTTAAAGGCTGGTAAATGTGTAAGTGGTCTTTCACTGAAGTGTTTCCTAAAATGCCAGCCCCACAACTCTAGTCCCAGGAGTTCTGCACAAACAGGATTTCATAATCAACTGTGTTTGAGAAACAATCCATACTGGTGGATTTATTTTAATTCCGTGACACCATGAGTAACTGGAAATGAACATTAAAATTTAATGACAAAGTGGGTTTTGTGGCATTATTGATAGAGCAAGGCGGCTAAGCGTTATAAAACATATAGAATCTGAGGAAAATAAAATTCTTTTAACAAGCATGTCCAAGTGTTGGACAAATGTAAATAGCTCTCTTCCCCATGTTCTTTTATGAACTACAGATTCTTAACAATGATAAAGATTATTAAGAATAATTATTTCTCTTAGGAATATTAATATAGCTTAATGATATTCCAAGTAGTTTGTTTATTTATCTAATAGTCATTCACTGAACATCTGCCATTTATATATTGTAGTTCTGTGTGCTAGAGATGGACATGATGATAAATGATTCCAGTCTCTCATGGAATCTGAGGTAGATAGTGTTTAAAAGAAGCCTGACCCTAATCTGATAAATTAGCTGAGTTTACTCTAAGGAGCTGACATTCAAATTAAAACCAGATGGAGAAATATGAGTGACTTATCTCCCAGGGAGCTGTGGGGTTGAAGTGGAGAGAAAGCACAGAACATTCACATCGAGTTATGTCAACCTAGCCCCACCTCCCTGATGAGGAAGAGAGTCTAGAGCAGTTGAAAATAAAGAATACCAATTTTAAATGTAGTCTTAGTCATCAAGCACAGTTCTATAAACAGCATAAAAATGACCACATCCTAAAGAGATGGCCTCTGAATTGTAATTCTTGTAAGGGGTAAGGAACTATTTCCTACAGAGAGAGTGATCTGCATTATGTCTCCTTTAGAGGCATATAATTATTTTTTTTGAACAAGCAAACAAACAAACATAGGTTAATTTAGGCTTCTAATCTTTATATAATTTTTCATTTTTGTGTGTGGATGTAGGTATATATGGGTGTAGTATATGTGGTTGTGAACATATGCATGTATGCACAAACATGTAGAGGCTATAGATGAATGCCAACTGTCTTTCTCTATTTGCTTTTCACTTTTGTTTTTGAGACAGAGCTTCTAAGTGAAGCTGGAACTCAGCAGTGTGACTAGGATGGCCAGCCAACGAGCTCCAGGGATCTGTCTGTCTTGGCCACACTCTCTAGTAGCACTAGGGGTATAGATACACACCATCACTTTCAGCTTATAGTACATATATTTGACACATACACAATGCATTATGAATATAATGGCACTGTTTAGAAATGTTAAGTTTTGACTCCTGTGAATGTGCGACTCAGAACAAACCACTCTCATTTTTCTTTTTAATTTTAAAGTTATATTTTAAACTTCATGTTACATTCCATCCACAATTCTCCCCCTTTCTCCAGCCCCCTGCCTTTCTCCTTCATCCTGTCCCCATTCTCCCCACCTCAACTTGTCCCACATCCAATCTTCCCAATGGTTAAGGGTTCCCATGGGAAGTCAACAAAGTCTGGCACATTAAGTTGTGGCAGGACCAAGTCTCACCCCCCTGCATTAAGCCTGAGCATGGTATCCACCATAGGGAATGGGCTCCCACAAGCTTGCTCATGCATCTGGGATAGATCCTGGTCCTACTGGTAGGACCAGGTGCCTCACAGATAGTACAAGCTTCACCACTGTCTCCCACATATAGAAGGCCTATTTCACTCCCATGGAGGCTCCACAGCTGTCGGTCTAGAGTTCACGAGTTTCCAGGAGCTGGTTCAGCTGTCTCTGTAGATTTCTCTATCATGATCTTGACCTCCTTTGCTCATATATCCCCCCTCCCTCTCTTCCACAGACTACTCTTTTGAGCCCTATCTCCCTTGTCTCCACATTTTGATCTTTTGAGAAACTGGAAAGTTAACTTTCTACAATTTGACTTGTAGCATAATGTTTAGGCCATCTTCTGGAAACATGGAGCTGATTCCTTCCATTTCTTTAAAGATTTTCCACATTGTTTTTGGGTCACTAGAAACTGCTAAATTTTCAGTAGTTTCAGGACTTTTCAGATCCATAGATTCATGGACCATTTTTTTTCCCAAATTTTCCTCGAAGTATTGCTTGAAAAATAACAGAATTATGCAATCTGACTCTAGGAAGCACACTTATCAATGAAGGGCGTGGTAACTCACTTAAATGCCACGTCCTCATTGATCCATTCCAGACACCTTTGGCTCACTTTATATTGACAGAGAATTTTCCCCACTAAGGCTCCATCCTGTCATCACCTTACACTAATATGTTCTTTCCCTGGATAGAGTGGGTTATTTCGACAAAAGAAAATTAGTTTTGTATGTTATTCAAAACATGTGTCCCTGCATCTAAGCTGGCATGACACACCCACAGACCATACACATGCTATTCTTTAAGTCTCAGAATGTATTGTTTTTGTTTGCTTCTTGCTCCAAGTGCTTTGATTTGAGTCTTATTCTTTGGCTTTCTTTCTTAGTGACATCACAAAAGGAATTTTCTTTTTTGTTTTGACTTATTGGAACGTCTTTTTTTTGCTAGACTGTCCTTCATAAGTACGTTATGTGGGTAAGAGGTCTATTTTGACAACCGATGAAAATAAAATGAACAGCATAAGTACTTAGGAATGTTAATTTCTATTTATTTTAGAGTTTTCCATCATGCCTATTTTCCTAAGATATTTTTAACCAAAGATAGTTAATTCTTAAATAATATAAATAAAGATTCCATTAAAGGGAAACTGTCTATGAAAGCATCTCCAAGAAAGTTCAAGTCAGACTGCTTCGAAGGACCCTAGAAAGTCTCAGGGGCCCAGATTCAGTGAGGGAGTATCCGGGGAATAAACTTGGTAAATTATTGGCTAATTGCTCTCCAATCTTGCTTCTCTTTTGTCATATATCTCCCACTAACATAGGCAGACTATATTGCTTGGTTGTCTCTTGGCCTGATGATGAGTGAGGCATTCACAGATATGATGAAAGCAAAGATTTCTTACATCCTTGACTGAATCACTTAGACTATATACTTCGGCTATCCACTGCATGGAGAACAATTCTTCCTAAAGAACACAATGCCCTGCAACAACATGGCTTTGGCAAGTCTAGAGATTTGTTAGGGAGAAAATAATTTTTTTAAATGTATATTATATCCACAGTCACTAAGATTTAGTGGTTCTTTATTAATCAGCTTCGTCATAGCAAGAGCTTCACTGATAAAATTACAGTATGCTATTTGAGTACTGGTTGCCCTCATAATATCATACTTACTACTATGCTTAGAGTGTTGTCGGTTAAGATTTAAATTGTGTTTCTCCTGAAAAGGTAAACTGAAGTTCTAATACCTGGCTCCTTGAATGCAATTTTATTTAAAGTACAACAGAGATGCAATGAAGTTAGACCGTATAACTAGAGAGGACCTTACTCCGTTATTATTAATGTCCTCAAAAGAAAAAAAATAAACCAAGAACATAGGAATATGGAGAAAACACTAAACATAATGACAAAGGCAGAAAACACAGTAATACGGGAATGGCATCAGTACTGCTGAGCACAGCTGGAAGCTGGGAAGAGACAGAGAAGGGTGCTATTCAGAGCCTTAGAGGGAAGATAGCCAGAAGTACAAGATAATTCATTTCTATAGTTTTATTATACCTGATTTGAGATATTTTTACCAGAGTAGCCTTGGGAAATGAATATAGTTGCTTTGATGATTCTGAGTGAAAAAAATCCTTCTCTCATCACTAAGTACTTTATTATGTTATACCACCCTGGCCTGTTATCATAGTCATTTTGTGTCTCCTACTCACCTATACATCCACAATGTATTTCAGAACTGTATTACAAGTCACAGCATATTTGAGGTGCCTGGGTATGAATAGGTTCTTATGTGAGTCTGCTTGACAGAGCAGCAAATTTCAACTGAGAGCACATGAAATAAAGATTTCATATTTATTGTTATGTGATTCCATATAATTTATTCAGCCTTTGAGAAGCTCAATATCATTACACAAAACATAAGCACAAATCTATTAGATACAATTTTGTGAAGATTAAGTTAGTTAATTGATCTCAGAAAATTTCATGAATAGCCATATGACAATGAAACATTGAGTTGTTTTATAATTGCCAATATTAACTTCTTGGCATTTGGACATCCCATTAGAACCTGAGCACTGATTGCACGTGGGACATATAAGGTGCAGTACAACCTGGTCATGGAACTTTCAGTTGTGGCTATATCTCATCTTAGAGGATTAGAAAGACACATGTCTTCCATCAAAGGTAATGGCAGGACTCTCTTAGGAGATTATTTTAAGTATACACAATGAAAGAATATAACTGAGTGAAGAACCAGGAGAAACCAGAGTTTGTTTCTGTCCTGGGCTCTGACCAGAAAGTAAGAAGACTACACTAAGTGAAGTAGACTCAGATTATCATATTATGTGGCACCCGAGAGTCAGGTAGAGGCAGATCTCTCAGGCTTTGTAGGGCATGGTCAAGAATTTGAACTTTTATTTAAATACTGGGAAGCAATTGAAGGAATTTATTTAAAGGAGCAACTTGAAATTTCAATACAAATGCCTTTCACTTCTAACATGGACTAAGTAGTCATGAGGTGGGAGAAAAAGTAAGAAAGGGATGTTAGACAAGAGACTGCGGCAGTTATCTGGGTGAGAAGCAGGTAACCAGCAGAGAAGAGGGTAACAATGATGACAATTTCTGTAGCTTGAGCCAGTGCAGATGTTTTCAGAATAGAACCTCTACAACTTTTTCTGTTTCTTAAATGGGGATGGGTGCTCAGGTTATGTACTTTATAAATATGTATGCAATATTTATTTTTATATTAGCATTTGAATTTTTAAATGAAAATATAAATATATCACTTTTCTTTTCCCACACCCCCACCTAAGTCCTTGCATGCCCTCTACTTGTTTTTTTTTTTTAATGCATGGGCCTTGTTAGATCAACTCTCCTCTCAGGCACTTTGGTTGCTGCCCCTCATTTATTGTCCCTTTTGTCAGCTAGAACAGTCAGTGTCCCCAAACATCTAACAGCAGTGAGGTCATTAAACAGCTAGCCAGAGCTCTTGGCCATACCTTTCCAGCCATGGTAGAAAGTGTAAGCAAAAATAAAACTGTTTCTTGCCAAATACTTTGTTAAAGAAATAAGGAAAGCAATTAATATAATTGTCACTTGTTTCCTTGATGATAGCTATTCAGAAGGGCATAAGATGCAATTTTATTTGGAGCAGGTTTAATTTGAATTTTTCCAATCAGCCATTTGACTTTGAAAATAGTTTATGGACACATGTTATGCCAATTTGTTTACCTTCCTACTAGCATTCAAAGTCCAGGAGTCATTGCAGACACCAGAAGTAAGAAAGAGTATTCACTAACTGGATTCAGAGACTAGCTTGCAAGACTTGATCTAGAGTGAAGTATCATTTAGAAGAAGGCTATTCCTTTCTAATTTTTTTTCAAACTGAGGGGACAAACATTGCCAGGGTCTTCTCCCAGTTTTGAAACTATGCAACTATGCAAGTAGACTATTTCACAGTCTCAGTCATGTTCTTTTGACTGTGTTACCTCAGCTAGAGAATTTTGTCTTTACTTCTTCATATCCAAAATTACTTTATAATAAAATTCCAATGCTAAGGTATTCTTCTAGAACTTGTGAAAGAGGTTGGCCTCACAGACATTGGTGCGTTTACAGGAGAAAACAAGACTGAGTTCTTCTTTGCTGTTGCAAATTTTTCCATTTTCCTTCTTTAAAACAAAGTCCCTGAGTGACTTTGCTTAGCTTTGAGTCCAGTTCCCCATCACAGCGCTCAGACATTTCTTTCATTTCTCCTGCTCCTGTTGTCACTCATCCCAGGATTTAAGTTTCTTCATCTCACTGAGTAGCTGGGCTGGATTTTGTCATTGCAATTCTATGATAGGTTTCATCTTCTATTCCATAACAAACTTATTAGACTTTTCCACTTCAACTAAAACTACTTACTTCTTAAGAAAAAAGATCGCTTTACAATTAGTTTTTATCTCATTACTAAAATGGACTGTAAATCATCTTCTGCACGGATTCCTGTGCAGTATATCTTGCCAAAGTTACAACATCTGTCCAATGTGGAATGCTATTGATTCTATAGCACACATGGCACCGTATATGAGATATATTATAAAGAGTGCAATACCTCATTTCACTCTGAATTCTGTTGTCTAATGACTTTAATCTCGAGTTTTCCAAAGTCATACTATTAAATGGGAGCCAACTTTACTTCTCTGCTGCTAATTTTTCAAGCTATTTTACTGCATCACAAGTTTTTTTAATTAAATTTCTTGAATCTGGCCCATCTTCACAGTACATGAGATACGAACAGAGAAAAATGCATCATTTTCTAGGGAGCAGGAAAATAACAGTGTATTAGGCGATATTTTTAGTCACTCTCAACTGTTAGGCCAGATTGTGGAGAATGGGAAAATGACAGATATCATATTTCTGTTCCAAAAAGGACAATAAACCATGTAAGTAGTTCTCCATCAGCTAGTGTACAAAGCAGGTGTGTGTGTGGGGGGAGGAGAAACAACCTTGTGGGCTTCAGCGAGGAAACACTTCAAAAAATATCATTTGATTAAGAGGCAGCCGCATGATTCAATGAGGAGGCGGAGGTATTGCCTTGGAAAAGCGTCAGCTCAAGAAATACTAAATGCCTGTAGAAGTGTCGTGGGTACGGGGGCTAAAAACAGCTTGTGGAATGGCAAACTTTCTGAAAAACATGGCAATAGCAAGTGACCATAAATGGCAACTTCACTCTCTGTAGATGAGTGGGAAACAGCAGTGGGTAATTTGGGGATGGCTTCTTTTTTTATGTCAGCGGAGCGAAGGGATGCCTGCGGAGATATTAAGGGGAATGGGAAGGTACAGGTGACAGGTGACGAAAGGACGCTGAGGAAATTAGACCAGCACTGGGCATGGTAACCTAACAAGGTCATTCGATGACTAAATAAAGAGTTTTGCTAATCCCTGGAAAACGGTACTGTTAGGCAATTAGCTAGAACAGACGGTCTTTCCTGTGTGGCTCTCTGGTGAGAAACAGTGCGCTCTTTATCAGCAGGCCTTTTGAAGCGTCATTCATTATCTTCAGGTGACAAAATCTACGTTAACTAGATATATGAAGATAAGAGGATTGGGGCAATTATATTTTATGGTTATTTTTAAGTTTTTTTATATTATTCCATAATTCCAAACTTCCTTTTCTGTCTTGAAGACATTACTATGTGTCAGGCTGCTTTGGGTTAATAGACTCCCTTATTAGTTTAGTAGAGTGTAGATGGTATATATGGTCAAAATATGGACACCCCCATCCCATTCCTGAGCTGAAAGCAGTTAGGGTGTCCTTGGGTTGAAATAAAAAGTAAAAAATAAAGTCCTGAAAGTTAAAATAACAGCCCAAAGCCAGTATCTTTTCTGATCATCAGACTCTACCTCTTGAAGCATGGAAAGCAAAATCACCAGATTTATTGCTTCAACCAGCTAGATTAAAGACTCAACTAGTTAGATTAAAAAATCCAATTAATTAGATTTCAGTTGGCTGAAGTTGGTGTATATTAAAACATAGAGCTGGTGAGATGGTTCAGCAGTTAATGGTGCTTGTTCTTCTACAATGTAAATCTGATGACCCAAGTTTGATCCCTAGAATGTATGTAAAAGTGGAAGGACAGAACCATTTCCACATATTTGACTTCTGAATTACACATGCACATTATGAATGTGCCCTCCTATATGTACAATATACACATTAATAAATCTAATAATAAATAAACAAAAATATTTGAAGTAAGAAAAAAAATATTATCAGAAATGGGTCCAATGGGATCATTTCTTGAATTATTTTTCTCTGGACTAGTTTGGTTCCAATAGTAATAACATTATTGAAATGGTCTAAAATATATCCAGTATTTTTTCAGAATGAGAACAAAACAAGAACTTCCATAGCCGGAAATAGGGCCATGGAAACCTTAATGACAATATGTATTTTGTAGGGACAAATATATCTAGGTTTGCAATAAATATCTAGTTGAAAAATATGTCAAAGTTGTACTTTCATCATTGAATTATAAAATAAGTCATAGTTGGTAATGTGAGGTGGTATTTGTAATGCACCAAATTCCTTTCTTGTATAAGACAAGCAATAATTGGTTTTATTGAGCACTGTTCTATCAAAGAAAACATGTCGAATAAGAAGTGTTTAGTAGCTTTTCACAGTACTTCGCTCTCTCCTCTTTTACATTCTTTAACGAAGTAAGATAATAACTAGATCTTTGTTCTTAAATTACGTATAGGCGAGTGTGTCCATGTGGCTATATCATCACATAAGTGCAGTTCCCTGTCCATGATGATGCATCTTTGCATGAGTACAGTGGCCTGCAGTGCCCAGAAGAGCATACCAGATTCCTTAGAGCTGAAGCGAGGTTGTAAGGTGCCAAAGTAGGCTTTGGGAACTGAACTCATGTCTTCTACAGGCTTTGGGAACTGAACTCATGTCTTCTACAGGCTTTGGGAACTGAACTCATGTCTTCTACAGGCTTTGGGAACTGAACCCATGTCTTCCATAGGTATGGTATGTTCTTTTAGCTGCTAAGCCAACTCTCAGCCCCCAGATAACAAATTTAGAGAAAAAATTATATATTTTTATTTCTTCTCTCTTTTGTGTCAATTTATGCACTTGATTAACTAAGAGTCCTGAATTCTTGTTCACTCAGCAAGTTCTTATGCTTTGGATCTCTGTCCTCTGTATTACAAAAATATATGTTCAGATCATTGTCTTATTGGTATTATTTTAAAAAATATATTTAGGTCATAATAAAATAATCCACAGGAGCATATTATTTACAAGACAATAAAAGATATTCAAATGTATGCAGCAACTTAACCATGAGTAGGGCCCTTTGTAAAATTTTGCCATCAGTCCGTCCATTTCATACCAATTGTTATGTGAGACACAGTCTATGAAGCATCAGGTGAGAACTGGATCCCTAAACGAATAAAACATTAGGCCCAGAATACAAGGCTAGATTGATTCTAGATCATTTCATATGAGGCTAGAATATAAAATATAATACTGAGTAAGGCAAATGCTTTAAGGGAAAACCTCAAAATTCAATGCAATTCAAAAACAAAAGATCACCTGATACAAGTCGTCTGAGCCGTAGCTTCCAGGAAGCAATCATGTTCAAGTTGAGTTTCATGGCTGGATAATATTTGGCTAAGTGAAAGGTAGACGGCATGTACAGATGTAAATAAAATTATAAGTTCAAATATGGTATCAACAACATTTCAGGGTATGTTTGGAAATAGCTGAACAGTTGGGCCAATGTGGTGGGTTTTCAAATATTGTTAGTAAACTCCTCTTTGAAATTCTTCAAATGATAGATTGTGCTGAGATGAAAAGTAAAATGTAACAGCCAAGTTTCTTTGCTTAAAATATGTATATTACCATACTGAAGACACCACATACTTCAGACACAGGGCGTACAGAAATTAAGCGTGAGCTGATCTGGAAGCCTCCTCCCTGAAGGCTGGGTAGCAATGTGTTTCTAGGCACTATATAAACTGCCGAAAGCTGCCAGGACAGAGGTGCACTCGCTAATGCTGCACAGCTGTCGAGCCTGTGAGCCACAGCCATGCAGAAATGGCTGTCTCTAATACTGCAGTAGTGGCACTTTTCATTTTGAAGTAACCAAAAGCTATCTATGTATAAGTCCTACTCGGTGGGAGAAAATTCATTTTTGGAACTGTAAAATTAATCCATTACCCTTGCCTGGGGGCGGTCATAGGCCCTATAGGACAACCTACCACAATCACTTTCCTAAACTAATATAATTTTTAAGTGTTTTCTCAATAGTTATAACCAGAGATAAGTGTCACTTATATCACTCCTGTCTGATAAGCTTCCTTTTGAAACAAATGGAGATGATTACCAAGATCTACAACTCAGCAAAATACAGAGAATAGATGTCTCTGGGTATTCCTAACTTCATTTGATGCACATGCTATATAACTCCTATACCCAAGACTTAGGGAACATCATATAAGAAGAGACAGAAATATTGTTTGAGCAAAACAACAAGGATACCTGATGTTAAATAATATCACCCTAGACATAGCCGGAAAAATGCCCACAAACTATTAGCAGTATGGTTGCCTGAATGAAACCCGTATAAGATGATGGCATGCCTATGTGGATAGGAAAAACTGCATAAGGTTCCAGCTCTTAGATGGTCAATGGGTAATGGTAGTCAATGTCTGCAGAGAGAGGGAGGATTTATTTTTTTAACCCTCAAACAAGCTCCTGCATATATTGCTCAATAGCAAGTTACCAGTC
>LOJH01004401.1:0-20167 GCA_001685095.1 Ellobius talpinus | reverse complement strand
CGCACACACACAACAATAATAATAATAATTACAGAGGAAGAGGTCATGAGTTTGAGAAGAAGGACAATACTTCAAAATCTCCTTCCTGTTTCTTCCAGCTTTTGGTGACTGCCAGCAACTGCTAGCTGGCTTATGGAAACAGGACTTCAATCTCTGACTGTATATGACCTTTATATGACCTTCCTGTGCCCCTCTTTACTTAAATATGCAAATTTCCAGTCTCCATTGGAACAGCATACACACAGAATTTAAGTCATTCCCTAATCCACATTTTAACAGATAAAGCCCATCTCTAAATAAGGACATAGTAACAGGGTTCAGGAGTCAGGGCTCTATATACCTTTCATGGAGATAACAGTTTCAACCTAAAATAGAGAAGTTTGGTTCCTGGGATTTTGCTCTTCGCTTGACAACAATTCCTTCCTTCCCTAAAGTAATTGCTCAGCCAGTCTTAGGACTGTCTACCCAGGGCACTGAAAAGCAGCCTGATCAGTGACATCAGCTAAGATGTTTCCACCATAAACCTTGAGCCCCACCCGAGCTACTGATTCAGATTTTTGAGTTCTGTTTCCCTCAAGTCCAATGATTGATTAGTTAGGTTCATCATGTACACTGAGCCCGAATCAAGGGTTGCTTTGGCAACTAGACTGAACGCAGCAGCCAGGAGAGAATGAACAGTGACTACGAGAAATGTTGAAAGCCGTCTTTCTCCTGCGGTCAGATCACATGTATTCAGGTTTCCCACAGCACAGGTTCCTGGGACAAATCCTGAAAGCATGTATCTAGGCTCTCTGCTTCAACCAGGAAGCAGATCCTTCACCTCTGTTTTCTGGGAGGTTGGCTTGTAGCTCAGAGAGAGTCTCACCCTCTGGGAAGGTTTCAGGACAAAGGGGTCAGGGAAACCTTGATCTGAAGGGGAAGCTGTGAGGTAATGGGGCCAAATGTACCCTGCAGGTGACTTGGTGGCAAGCCTCCTTCTGACAGCTGAGGAAGAAACGCCCGCTGCAGCAGCTGCCTGGAGATTCTGCATTCCGGTTGCTTCCACCTTGAGTACACATGTGGGAGCAAGTGAGGGAAGTTAGCACAGGAGAGCTACTGGCCTAATGGGCGGATGGGCCGCAGGGGAGGGAAGGCATGCTGTTGGTGACTCAGAGTCAGCAAGAGTCAGCAGGAAGTTGGATTTAAGAGGTACTGCCGGGTACTTTTCCATCCTCCCTCCTCCTTTCCCCTCTCCCCACCAAGATCCCATGGCCCAGGATGCCAAAATGCATAGGCCAAACTCAGCTTGCTTTCTAGAGCTGCATAAACCATTCAGGCTGATTTGAGCTGTCCAAAATAAAACCACCGAAGAAACTGAAACTGTCAGATCTCAATGAATAATGTATGACACTGGTTAGGCAGGTGGTTCTTTTAACTGATGGATTAAGCCAGGTGTTTTTTTGATCAGCAATCACCTATCATTGCACATCTCTGATAGCACTGTGTTCTAGCCATGAGAAGCAAAACAAAAAGTGTGAAAGCTGTTCTTTGGTGATATATATAACACAGGCCACTGGAATCTAGTAACCTAATTTGGAAGCCACCATCCTATTTTATAGTGGAGGAAATGAAGGCTCCTGTCCTATACTGTTTGTGAACTGTAGAACTCTAACTTCCATGCTACTGTTTCTGGCTGGTATGCCATGAAGGAATAGCTAGGCCAGGCTCCTTTCCACCACAGCCTTTGCAGTGCTAACAGTTGCTGTGAATGCCTCTGCACTCAGGCAGCTCAGATTAACCCTTTTTGTTTGATTTGGTGTTTTACCCTCATGTATAATGGCTGCTGATCTTTTTTTTTTCCCATCTCTGACTCTGTGTTAGTAATAGGGTCAGACAGTGTCAGATTCAGGGCTACGGTGTATAAGAAAGATTGTCCTAGGCAGATTGAGCAAGTCAAGAGGAGCAAGTCAGTAAGCACCATTCCTTTATGGATTCTGCTTCAGTTCCTGCCTCCAGTTCTTTGTCCTGTTTGAGTGTGGGATTCACTTTACCTTTTCAGTCTGTGTAGACACCAGTCCATGAGAACCAAGGGGCAGAAGCAATGACAGTGATCCTTGGAAGTCCTGTGAACACAAGGGAGATAGTCATCCTGAAGACTTTGGTGAGTCAGCTCAATTTATTCCAGAGTATAGGAAATATATAGGATTGGAAAGCCAGGGGACAAGCCCTAATTTGCATTAAGTGGCACGCTCCTATTATAAGGCTTAATATGTGGCACCAGGGTCTTATAGAAAAGCTCCTAGTACAAGTCTAAGTTACCATAGGTGCAGCAGGGGAAAGGCTCCTAGCAGGAAACTCTGCCAAGCTTCACGCTAGAGATAAATTAGGCATCCAGGCTTAGACACAGCTTTCAGATAAGGTCAGTCCTCAGTGCCTAGAGACATTATCCAGATAAGGACAGGTAGAGAGCAGGAAGTCTCACTGAGAAGGGAGTCCCCCATGTTGTCGAATTTTGGAGAGAGCAGCCAGGTCATGATACATGATAGACGGCAACTTCTTAACATCAATGCCTCCCACCATTTGAGGTCCTACCCTCAGCTACATAATGGAGTAATGGAGCTAAAATAAACCCTTTCCTCCCCAAGTTGCTCTCTCTCTCTTACTCATGTGTGTGTGTGCATATGTATGTCTGTGTGTATGTCTATGTATGTGTGTATGTCTGTGTGTGTACAAGTGTGTTTGTATGTGTCTGTGTGTATATCTATTTATGTGTGTCTGTGTGACTACCTATATGTGTGCGTATATGTGTATGCATATATCTATGTATGTGTGTATATATGTATGGGTATATGTCTATGTGTATGTGTGTGGTTACATATGTTTTTGTGTGTGTTTGTGTATTTGTGTTTGTGCTTTTGTATTTTTTTAAACTGCCATGCTGTATTTAAGTTGCAATGCTCATGCTTGCAAAAAAAATGCTTTGAAAAATACCAGATTCCTAATGCATTGCCCATAGATTATATCAATAAAAGTCACATCTGGAAGATACTACAAATTGTGATAACCAAATCAACTCCAAGTGAACATGATGAGGGAGATAATAGATGCCACTAAAGGGCCAACATTCCCAGGAGAGAAATCCTGCCTTCAACACACGCCATTTAAAATTAATTTATCTTCTGTAGCTTTATGTACATATTTTAATCAAAGTACTGATACATATGTACATGTATAGAGATACACACACACATATATAAACATAAGAATGTGAAGTTAAAATACAGCTATTGTTTATGTTACAATACATGAAGGAAGCAGCATTTTCCTGTTCACAGGCACCCACAGGCACCTGCTGAGACATTTTCTGTAAGTCTCTAACTTACAGGCCCCCAGCTGCTAGGATCACTCAGCTGGAGAAGTAAGCTAACACAAATGGTGTATTAGTGACCTCACCAAACTCTCTGTCTCCTGCCTGGGAGAAAGAGAGCCTGGTTACAGGCTTGTGCTGTGCAACCACTTGTATCTTCAGGAAGTTCTGAGCAGAGACTCCCACAGTGACTAAGTGGGCTCTGGTTCCTCTTTTCAGATACACTTGTGGTCTGTCTCTGATGCAGGGACCTGAATTCTTCTCAGAGTCACTGCTATGCTGCTGTTGGTCTATCCATGGTGTTAATAACTCTTGCAATGAGCTTCTTCCTTTTCAATGTCCCTGTTGACTCTGTCCTCCATATGGACATGTGCATATATGTGTATGTGTATGTGGACATGCGCATATCTATGTATGTATATGTATATATGTATATCATCTATCTATCTATCTATATATCTATTTGAATGCATGCAATGGGATTGTGAGCTACCACTGGATGACTGGATGAGGAAGATGGGGAGTGAGGTTTTTGAGAAGATCTACCAAACAAGATGAATCTTCTGAGAGTTATTACAGTTTCCAGAGGGGAAAAATAATTATGTAGGGGTTTTCTTAGAAATTATTCTTATAGACTCTTATAGACCATAGCAAAGAAACTGTATTTACTATAGTGTAAGTGTTGGTCACTATCATCCTCATAAGGTTTTATGTCAACTAGGAATAGAACTCTGTTTAATAGTGATCATTAGAACTATGCTCTACAGGGACAGTGAAAAATTAGTTGTATCAGGAGTAATCCCCATGAGCTCAGATGTCACATCCCTCAGTACTCAGAACTTAGCCAACTATGCCAGAGGAATTTCTTTGTTCTTTGTGAAGAGACCATTGGCCTAGTAATAGCATTAATATTATTACTGCTAATACTAATAAAACCAAAAGAAGTAAAACAACTCCTCTACCCAATGCCTCCAAATGAGTCCAGTGGATCAGAAGTTATTGGCCACCATATAGATACTTACATTTTATCCAGAAGTAACAAAAGAATTCATGGAATTCTTTTAAATATGCGATTTTGGAGTAGTTAATCAATGAAAAGTCCTGCTTACTTCTGAACAGGAAATCCAACTCTAAATTTCAAATGTATTTTCTTCAGCTGAAATTATATGAACTAAGTTTTTTCTGTTCATTCATTCAACAAATGACTTTCATAGAAATCACAGTCTGTTCATCACAGTAGCTAAAATGTATTCTTAGAAGTTCCATAGTTTAATTAAAAACAAAATAAATTCATTATTGTCTAAAATTGATAATTCATAACCAGTTAGTTTATCCAGACAAATGTGTTAAAGCACTTTCCTCATGAAGGAAAAAAATAAGGCTAAAAATAGTTCTTGAGAAGGGGCCAAGGATAATGGTTAGGAAGACTGAGTGAGTTCAAAGCCTGATACCACTTATTAGCAGAGTGCCCTTGGGGAAATGACTTAATATCCCCGAGTCGTAGTTGACACCTCTACAGAATAAGAACAATAATAACAGAACCTACTTCATGGGATTGCAGTGAGTACTTGGGTGAAGTTATTATTATTACTTTGAGGAGAAAATACTTGGAAAGACACTGCTTTCGATAATACGGCTTGAGAATGTCTAGAAGGGAAAACCAAATCAGCACATAGATAACAATGCTAAAGTAAAAAAAAGTCTGCATTAAGGTGACCCTCCTGCAGAAGGACGATGTGTTCAGGTTGATTGGAGGCTCAAGACTGGGGAAATCCAGAAGGGATTGAGTCATAGATTTGATCTTCAAAGTATAGAACTTCAGAGTAGACGTGAATTCAGAAGAGATTCAGTAGAAGAAATTCAATCTGGCTTCTTTATACGGCTTCTCTCATTCCTCCTGGGAAAGTCATGTTCCTGGAAGGCACACAATGTGCTGTTGGTTAAAGAAGTTATTGCTTTGGTCAGTTGGTGCTTTGTGTTGGAGATGCCTCTGAAAACCAGATGATATTGCTTCATGTTTGTATTATGTGAAGGGCAGGGAAGTTGTGATGTTCAGGGAGCTTCCGTTGGTGGAGTTTGATTCCCCATCAATTCTGTACTTCCTCTTATATCTATGACCATGCAACAGGAGAAAAGGCCCAGGCCAAACTCATACCTGCTTGCAGTAGGAGGCTGTTGGTATAATCAATATGGGCAGGGAAACCAAGAACATTTGCTAAAGACCATACTTTTTATCTTTGAGATCCATCTGTGGCCATATTAGGCTTTATTCCTTTACTTTTTGATTTTTTGGTGTGGTGAATGGCAAACGTTTTGAGAGAGAGAGAGAGACAGAGACAGAGACAGACAGAGAGAGACAGAGAGAGACAGAGAGAGAGAGAGACAGAGAGAGAGAGAGGCGGGGTATAGACTACAGTACACATTGCTATAGATGGCCTTGAAGCTAATACTAATACTGAACAGATCCTTTTCCTGGCAGTTCATTCAGATTCTCTCATCAGAAGCCTACAGTTCTACTTTTCTGGGTTGCTTGAATCTTGTAAGACATCTCCTTCATCTCTGAATGGTCCATGTTTCATGTTTCTGTATATTGTCAGGTTGAAGATGCTGGAATTAATGATCTGTACTTCTCCAAAGTCTAGAGGAGGTGCAGTAGCTCCTTCAGTTCTGGGAGACTCTTACGCCTCCTGGAAAATGTCGGACCTTATTGTAGCTCAGATTAATTATTGCTGGCAGTATAGAAACTTCTCATTGTGCTGTCTAGTAGACAGTCCTAGAAGGTCAGGCAATGGGCTAAACTTAGTGTTTATACGTGATAACTGTATACACACAGGATTTAACGAAAGGCACGTGTGTACTAAGTATTTAAAAAACTTTAAAATTAAATTCAATAAAGTAATTGCCCAATCACATGTGATAGATTTTTAAATCTTGTCTTTTAAAATAAATGCATAGTGACATCCTTATGTGGCTTTAATTTCCATTTCCTAATGACTAATGATGTTGACAGCCTTTTCACATGCTTCCTTGCTTCTTTTTATCTTGTTTGGCAAAGCATAAGGTTAGCTATTTTGTCCATCTCAAGCCAGTAGTTTTAAGGGTTATACAGTTTAGAAAAATAGCATTGTTATGTAAGTTGCAATTTATCCTTCTTAACAGCCCAGACACCTCACCCTCAAAACAGTCGTGGTCCGCTAGTCATCACCTTAGATTTCCATGGCTCATAGCCATTGGATGAAATTTTCATCTTCCTTCTGGTTTAGTCTCTGCTTAGGTCATGCTTAGGTTTTCTTTGGTACCTATTGTATGCCTAGAGTCTATGTTGTCCAAAAGAATTTTATATGATGACTTTAAGTTCAATTTGACATTAGTGGACTATTCTATTTAAGGAATAAGATCGTTGCAGAGGGTGTGAAGTACAGTCAATGACGTAGCAAGAGTAACCCAGGAAGTAAAAGTAAGAGGAAAAGGAGCAGGAGGAACAATTCTTAGCATGTCTGTGCTTATGTTTGTCCATTTTCCACCTTGATTTAAAAATAAAATGCAGGAGCATAAACCTTTGTCATGAAACATAGAAACATACTTTATATTCCAAGTAGTTTGTATAAAGTATTTGAAAGATGTAAGGGTTCTTTAAATGGACAAGGTTAAAGGCACAGCTATACTAAAACCTGCAGTTTTAATAAATCCTTCAGTAGATGACTATGCGTGTGGCTCTTCTTTGGATGAGGAGAAGGAGGAGGGGCTGATCCTGAGGAAAACAGGACAGTTTTCCTTAAGTGTGTCTGCAGGATAGGTTGTCTGCTTCTCAGACCATGGTTCTTCATCTCTCTTCTCTATGCCTGGAAAAGTGAGCAGCTTTGTCTCAAAAGCAGATATTTTAAAGTTTTCAAACAGATTTCCCAAATACCCTTGGTCCTATTTTCAGCATTCTGTTCTTTGGCGCTCTGAATCCTATGTGAGGGACAGCTCAGAGCTGCGAACCAACCTCTTTTGCAACTCTGTTCTTTCAGTAGGTTCTTGAGCCTTATTTTCACCACGGCAACATTTCTGTTGCAGTGCTGGGAATGAAGTCTCTTTTCTCTTACTGTAAAGACCCTCCTCCCTTTCTCGCTCTTCCCTGAACTGATAGTTAGCTGATCTCCCATTTATACTTTCACGTTCTCTATTGTCATTTAAACATCAAAACCAACTTCATAATATTTATTCTTAGTGTTCTATTCATCTCTTTAATATACTGGAGTTTATTGTATAAACCTTCAGCCTTCATTTTGTTCCAACCCTCAGGAGGTAAACATCTCAGTTATTGAACTACTAGATGTATGTCAGACACTACCAAATTTCCTTTAGAGGAAACCCAATGTAAGAAAAAGATGCCACTGCCAGCAGTGTATGTATTTTAGAAATAGCCCCAGGAGGGACTAGGCAGTAGGGAAGAGAGACAGAAAAGTTAATGTGTATGCTTGGAATCACACTGAGAATCCCAGCCCACTTGGTGGGAACTGCTTCCGAATGGGAGTTTGTTGTATTTTTATCAATTAAAATGTGTTAATACCTTGGTGGCTTTGGTATCTCAATGCTTCAGCTTATTCTGTGAATGGGAGAAACTTGCTCCTGAGAGTAGAGAAACTCAGGACACGAGTTAAGAGGTGCTGACAGATAATAGCCTTTATGTAGAGAAATGCTAAAACTGAGAGGAGGCGAGAAGCCCGGGAACACAGGACAGAGTCTGTCCTCTGCCTTTGGTCATCCTTGCCTTGGGAGACTTGTCAAACTCTTGGTTTGCATCCCTCAAAACATTTGTCTTTCTCCTCAGCACTAATTGCTCATTCCGTGCTATATGTAGGGGACAGTCTCCGTTCTCCAGGGCCCCATCCGCTGCCCTGTTGAACTCTGTCTTGTTCCTCCCAGTCTTGGTTCACTGCCACTTCCTCTTGGATACATTCCCAGCTTTCCTTGGGCAGAATTATGTCATATTCTAAGCCCACTCAATACTCGGTACATATTTCTGGTGTGAAGCTTATTATGCTGCTGTTGTTACACTGGCTTCTTGTTGGTCTCCCCTAAGGGACATGGAGCAATTTGAGGAGGAAGATTTCTTTTATGTGGCCTTAATGTTTTCATAAATGCACCATGGAGCCTCACATTGTATGGACAACCAAAATCTTTGGAATGATTAAGCAATTAATGCTTGTGTATGATACTTGCATCTCTTCAAAGGTGCTATAGCTTATTAACAGAAACATTGAAAGTATAATTGATGATGTTTAACACTCGTTCTTCAAGAAAGTGTTGTTTTTCTTTAAAAAAAGAGAGAGAAGACGGTGAAGATGGAGGATGATGAATATGTCATGAAGGAATGTTATTGTTCTGGTTTGATTATGGAGGGATCCATGAGGTTTTGCTTAGTTTTAGGACCATACCTAAGGAGTTTGCAGTATCTAATTACAAGTCTAAGTAGAATCAACCTGGTTGAATGGGACTGTATTCAGACAACAGTTATTTGCTTTTCAGATCCTTTTTGGTGCTTCATTGTTAAGTAGCCTATTTCTAACTTTTCAGGATATGGTTGACTTAGTAATTACTGTCTATATTATCAGCATATATATTTTTTTCCAAGTGAGTTCTGCAGAGCCTCAGTATAACTGACAAGTGCTTTGTCACACTTATTTTTACCCAAACTAATAATCATATCAGATAGGTTGCTTATTGCTCAAAGCTAGCTGCCAGCTCATTTACACATCCATATATGCACGTATATTCACAGGTGCACACGTATGAGTGTGGATGCTAGAGGTTGACATCTAGTATCTTCTATTGATCTCTTTTATTTTTGAGACAGGATCTTTTCTCTGAACCTGAAGCTTGCTGGTATACCTGGAGTAGCCTGGTAATCCAGCTGATCTTCTTATTTTGTCCTCTCTGATGCTGAGGTTGAGGATACAAGCCACCTTGATTGGCGTTTACATGGGTATTGAAGATCAACACCCTGACCCTCTTGCTTTTTCAGGAAGTACTTTGCCTGCAACCTTAGCTCTACTGTGTCGAGTTTCATATGGGCTCAGTTTCATGTGAGAACTAAAAGGTATAGTTTAGAATGAAACCATGGGTTTCTATTTATCAGCTCCAAGATCTGAATTGGGCATAGGCCTTAGTGTTGGGGGGATCTATCAGGGCAGGCTTGCAGGTGACCTGCCAACATACATCAAGACGAACATTTCACTTGGCACAGTGGTTGAGGTCCAGCAAGTGGCTCTCAGTTTTGCTATTTCAGAAACTTTCTTGCCAGATCACAAAGCAGAATCTGTCACAGAAGAGGATCTCTGAGAATATGAGTTCAAGGAGATTGACAGGAATGCAAGCTATATATATTTAATTCTTCATTATGACTCACATATCTCTCATGCATTAGAGTGGACATGTCATAATCTCCCTTTGTCAAGTTCTGGAAAGCCAGATTCTAATCAGGAAAAAGATGCTGAGTGTGGAATCAGAAACCGGGCAGTTTGCTGAGTGCTTTGAATTCTTTATGGCCTCTTGCTATCAACTCAGATCCACTGTCCAAAAAGGAGCTATGATGACATTTCAAAATGCAAATCTGAGCGCGGCATCTCTTAGATTAAAGCATTCAGTGGCTTTGAATTGCTTTTGAATTATACAGAAAAAAGGAACTTGTCCCATAAAGACCAACAGTGATTTTCCTTCCTCTGTTCAGCCCTACCTCCAGCTTGCCTTACCACCATCCCCAGTCTTCCTACCTGCTTGCCTCTTCCTTATCTTTCTTCTCCTTATACAAGTTAACTGGTCTTGTAAATATGACTACTACATTCTTCATATCATCTGCAGTTCATGATTTTAATAAATATGTATCAGTGTGTACTAGAGGTTTATTAAAACAACACGAAAAAGCATAGTCCATTATCTCATGATGCTTAATTCTAGCCTTCCATTAAAGGTGATGTAGAATAAGGAAGAACAAACACAAGAAAGTATATCTGCTATGTAAGTGTATATGTGAGTATTGGAAAGTATTCATTGTAAAGGAGAAAATATTAATGGTACAAGGGAAGCGAGGTAGTAGAAAGCTGGTCCTTTACACACAGGATTGTTAAGGGAGGTGATGATGATAGAAAAGCCTGTGCAGAGAACTAGAGATGGTAAGAGTAGCCTGAAGGATGAGAGAAACGCTTCCTGATAGGAGGAATAACAAATGCAATGCCCCAAGATAGGATTGTGGTCTGTCTATTGTGTTAGTTCAGAGTAACACCACATGTATTAACTATAGTAATTACATATTTCTGTGTACCATTATTCTATTAATGTCTGTGTCATTAACAGATTCCTATACTTCCTGAAAGTAGAGATTTATGTTTTTAGCATTGTATTGCTAAACTAGATAACAAAAGTCTAATGCAAAATACATAGTCAATACACACTTGTGAAAGGGATAAAAAGAGAAGAAAAGCAATGGGAGAAGGAAGCATGGGAAAGGGGAAAGAGGGAGTCAGACATACAAAGAGAGAAAAAGGAAGAGGTCCCTAAAAGACAACTGAGCAATCAGTCTTTGATTTAGTCAAAGATGATACCACCATTATTAAACCGCAGTCTCTACTTTCCCACTATGCCTGTGTTGTTGAGCAACTTACTGGACACATTTTTCCCATTTTAAATATGTAGCTAAAATTGTTACCTGGGCTAGTATCAAACTTTAAAGACATGGATGAGCTCTTCAGATTCTTTTAATATTTAGATAATTCTTTGATAATTGCATACAATACATTTTTATTATATACACTTCAGTCCCCAATTAATCCTTTCATATCTACTGCCACCATTCTATCTGTACAATTTCACTTTTTCATTCTTTTTAAAAATAACCTATTAACCTCAGTTTATATTTTCATTCCACTTTTGGGTGTGGAGCCATTCATTCTAGCATGGCCGAACTATCAGGACCCACACATTTTAAAGAAAACTGATTTTTCTTTCCTGAGAAGTCATCAACTTTCCATAGCTTCCCAGGTAGAGACAGAGCTAAAGAAACCCTTTCCACTTCGTGCTAGAATGTTGACTGGCTTGGCTTGGCCTTGTGCAGGTCTTGTGTGAAACTATAGCTGTTGTGAGCCTTAAAGCTGACTTTCAATACTTAGATTCTGATTTACTTTCTGTTGAACTTGTAATTTAATTCCCAGGAGGCCTTGGCTGTCCCTTGTACCAAAGACTTAGGAAGTCCTTCCTTATACGTCTGTCTTTTTTCTCATTCATCCCTGTCCATTTACTTTGATCAGCACATCCACCATTCATGTCAATGTGGCAGACTAAGAGAATGAAAAAAACAACCCCCCACACACAAAAAGAGCAACCTTTCTGGCACAGATCGAATTCCTCAAATACTTGGCAAAGATTTATTTCCTGTGACTTTTGATGTTCTCATATCTGTCAATTGGAAGAGACATTAAGTTGATTTGAAACACGTATTCACATGGGGATTGGGTTTTTGTCCAGCATGATGGGCCAAACCACAAATCTGGTCTGGGTTTCAGGATGAGTGAAACCACCTTATGTTCATAGTGTAATGCAGCCTTTGTTTGAATTGACTCTGAACCAGCAAGGTAGTCATACAGTAGTTATTCTCAAACATCAAGGTTATAGATGCCCTGAAGATTTATATTTACTGAAAAATGTATGTGAGACCCCCCAGATCTTTCCACCTGATTAGATTATATGGATACCATTTTGTGGTCAAGCCTATGCATTTATCTAACCAAAGAATTTAGAAGAATATTATGCCCCATCTAGTAAATAATATGGGTATTTGTATTGTTTGGAACTTTAGGACAGCTTAGGTGATTAACTTCAAAAACAGATACTTAGAGAACATGTCTTCAAATTTATAGGGCAGGGATCACCAAACATTTTCTGTAAAAGTCCAGATGGTAAATATTTTAGGCTCTGTGGACCATATGGTATCTGTGGCAACTAATTAACTCTGACACAGTAGCATAACAGCAACCATGGACAGTGTCTAAATGAGTGGAGATATCTGTGTTTCAGTAAAACTTTATTTATAAGCACAGGTGGTGGGCTGATTATAAATTTATGTTTATGCACATTTTACAATGCATTATTTTGTTATAAGGTTTCTATCATATCACACATTTAGTGAGACTCTGTAACTAGAGATAATGTTAGTTTGACAAAGTGAGGGATGTTCTAGAATTTTCTCCTTCAGAGTATGGTCCATGGGATAAAAGAATCCATGCCATCAGTGGATAATTAAATATGTACTATTTCAAGACCAGTACCACCCCTATACTCTGAATCAAAATTTTTGTGTTAATATAGTGCTCTTATGACTCATATGTCTATTAAAATTTGAGTTCCTCTGTTCTAGTACTGAGCCGTGAATGTGATCTCACAAGCCACTTCCCATTACAAAACCTGGGCCAGAGCACATATTTCCGAGAATCCTCTGAAGCAGGTATAGCAATGTTTCAATTTTTTTAAAAATGACTCTTATGATGAATTTTGTCACACAAAGAAGTGTCCGTTTATAACTGCCTTGCAATTGTTGATTTCTACACTGCTCCATGAAGAGGCTGGTACTTTGCACTCTGGCCTTCTCAGTTCCACAGCCTAAACTGACTGCATATTAATTAATCCCTTTCATGAGTGAAATCCCGTGGAGCCATTGAGGTTTTTCTGATCCTCTTTTGTTTGACGTGATTGTTTCATTTTCTAAGTTCTCAGTTTCTGTCCAACACAGTCCATGCTGAATGTTATAAACTACAATCTCTCACAGGGCGGATGTCTAGATCTTGACTGCTTTTGAATTGCCAGCGACTGTTCATTTGGCAAATATATGTATATCTGCTCCCCTGTGTATAGTTCCTGTAATATACAGGACAGTAGATATATGCATATTTGCCAAAAGAACAAAGAACAGACTCCATTTTTTCCATGAAACAACACACACTTCTGTATAACATAAATGTCCCGTGTTTCAATCCTATTTAAATGAGACAGGCAACTAAGTGTGGAAGGTTATGCCTGCAATCCTAGTACATGGAATGCGGAAGCAGAAGTATTGTTAGGTCAAAGCCAGCATGCTTTTCATAGGAGATTCTTCCCATAATGAAACTGAAAACAAAACAAAACAAAAAACAGAAATGAAACATATAAGGCCTAGTCAACAGTGCACTTAACATTAACTCAGGGTATTGGGGATAGCTTGCCCCTTTCAAATTGATTGCGAATGGAAGAAGATATGGATAGATAGCATATGACAGAAGGTCACGGGGAAGGTCATATTTCCCAGCACCTGATCCAGTCTATCAGATGTCATTTGGATGAGGATAAGGTGATAGCCTACCACTGATACACTGGTGTTTCAGGGTCAGGAGAAGCTGATTCCTGTAGGAAGTTTCCCAAGAATGAATAAACCATTTCTGACTTATACACTAATCTGTTGTATGATTCTTGATATCTAACTTGTAAACACAACTGAGTTCCTGCTATGACTACCTAGAAGCCTTGTAAAGAGGAGCACAATATAGATCCTGACTTTTCAAAACAGTTGGGTGAGTGTTATGGTTTGGCTTTTAGCAGAAAGGGGATCAAAACAGGGCTTTTCTGTGTGGCACTGGCTATCTCAGAAATTACTATGTAGATCAGGCTGGTCTCAGACACACAGAGATCCTTCTGTCTCTGCCTCCCAAGTGCTGGGAATAAAGTTTGTATTCTAATGCTGTGATAAGCATAGAATAGCTTGGGGAGGACAGATTTTATTTTATCTTACAACTTGCAGTCCATTATAAAGGAAATCAGCACAGAAACTCAAACAGGAACCTGGAGGCAGGAACTGAAGCAGAGGCTACAGAGGAATTCTGCTTACTGGCTTGTTCTGTTTGCTTTCTTACATACCCCAGCATCAACTGCCAGTGTTGGTGCTACCCACAGTGATCTGTGCCCTCCTACATCAATCATCAATGAAGAAAATGCTCCCACAGACTTGACGATAGGACAGTTGGATGGAGGCATTTTCTCTACTGAGGATTCTTCTTCCCAGACGAACCTAGCTTGTGTCAAGTTAAGAAATATTAGTCAGCACAGGTAGTAATTCATGGCATGCCTGCATGCTTAAATAACACAATGCATGGCAGTTCAGCAAGCTTGTGGTCAGTACTTGGTACCAATGGGTTATACTTAGTGCTTTTGGTTACAGAGAGGGAGAATACTGTATTCTAGTGGGTCTGGCAAGATTTAGTGGACGTGGTGGTTCTAACATGGTGCTTGGGAAAGGATACTTTTCATCTTGACTTGTGTTTCTCAGAGCTTGGGATGCTTTCAGCCTTCTGCAGGGCATATTTAACACTTTCCTCCTACCTTTCTCTTTGCATTCTGTGACCAGGGACAGTCTGCGGCACTCTTTCCTGAAAGTTGTATTGCACCACTGTACAAGCTTAGTTTGTTAGTTTTCCCCTCCCCATCATCTAAGAAATACAGCTACTTGGTGCTCTAGCTGGACCAATAATGCAGTACAAAACCATCATTTCCTCAGCGAAATGCAGTCCACTCACTTATGCCAAGTTGTCTCTCCTCTCAGTCCCCAGGAGGCCATGAAATTGACTGCACAGCAGGCTGGATCTACCTGAAAGTGAAAGTAAATTCCCGCTCCAAGAAAAGAGCAAGGGGCAACATATGCTGGTGATCATCTGTTCATGCTTATTTTTCCCTCTCTATTTCAATGAGGCCTGCTCTCAGCTCTGCAGGAGAGGAGAACACAAGTTCGTTTGCATCTTTAGAAGAAAATATTTATCATCTTCCAGGTAGAATCATTTTTCATGTTACCATGAACTTATCATGCAGTCAACAGATACTTATTAGGCATTGATCATATGCCAAGCCCTGTGCCAGATTGCCAGATACTAGGGAGATGACACTGAATAAGATACAGCTTCTGTCTTTTTTGGGATTTCATGTGTATGTAGTAAAGAGGCAAATTAAGCTAAAGCTAAGCAATTAGAATTCAGTGATAAGTGCTATGCAAGATATGTGCACAGGATGACTTTGCCTCACCCAGAAGGACTATGCATCCCTGCACTTGGGTGAGGTATAGCAGGAATGGCTTCCAGACACATTACGTTAACAAAAGTAGAACTATAAGAAGTAGGAAAACTAGGTGGCATTAGACAGAGAAAGAGGAAGCAGGAGACAAATTGTTCCAAGACAAGTGGATTAATGAGGTCACAGTGTATCTAAGGATTGGTTTGTGGTTGGTAGTGTTGTTTAACGTAGCCAGGAAAAGAAGTACAGGTAATAGGTATAGTTACCAATAAAGACAGAAGAGTAAATACAGACTTTGTGGTGTCAATTTCAGATCTTCTACAGCTCACTAAGAGGAAGATATGGGAGAACTTGAAGGCAGTTAGGAATGCAGCCATACAGCAGACAATTGGGTTATAGTGTAGAGAGCAGAGTTACACAAAATGAGGTCCTGACTCTAATGGTTGAACCAATTTCAGCTGTAACCGTATTCACATCATAAATATTCCCAGGAACATGTTTCTATTGTTATCTCTAATTTAGCGCCATTGTTAGGGTTACTATGATGCCCTTAACAGTATTGCAGCACCACATCTCATGATTTAAAGATTTGATTCCTTTAGTGGGCCTAATTATAGTCTCTGAATACAGCAATACTGAAACTGTCTGGTAGATTATTACGTGTTCCTGGAGCTAATCACTGTTATCTGAAAAATGCACACATTTGATTTGATCTACTCCAAGTCTGATGTCCCTCCACTGAGACTGTATTATTCTGAAGCGCTTGGGCTGAGAGATACTAAGTCTGTGGCTTGGTTATCACAATAATAGTTCAAAGCTTGGGTAATAAAGAATAGATGCTCACTGTGTAGGTTGTCATATTTTCTTTCTGAGAAACTGCGTAGGTAAAGATATCATTCACCAAGATTATAATGATTTGGTGTATGCTGATGTCCGTTCTTTGCAGTGGGTTATCTCAGTCCATTTTGTGTTTTTATAACAGAACACCTTGACTTACAGCCAACTGATATCTATTGGCTCACGTGTTTAGAGGCACGAAAGGTCAAGGTCAAAGAGGGACAAACTTTATTTCTTAAAAAAATCTTTTAAAAATTATTATTATGCATTTAAACTTTTTTCATATAATATATTTTGCTCTTATTTTCTCCTCTAACAATTCCTCCCAGATGTTCCCAATCTCTTACTTTCCTACTGAAGAAAACTTAGAAAGCATAACAAAATTCCATCTAAAACAAAAAATATATAAGCCACAAAGACATAACAAACAGAAAGTTCATAAAAACTTGGAGTATATTTTATGTTGATCAACTACTCCTGGGCAGGAGGTTTGCCCTGGATGATTGTTAATATACCCAGTGACACTTCACTGTAGAAAATTAATTTTCTTTCTCCCAGCAGGTATAAGTTGCAAACAGCTTCTTGGTTAGAAGTGGGACTTTGTGTGCACTTCTCCTTGGTACAGACTTTCTTGTTACCTAATCTCATTGCTGAAGGAAAAGACAGGAATTGAGAATGTGGGAGGAAGAGAACAAGGAAGAGGGCAAGTGAAGAGGGGATAAGGAGGGGGAGTATTGAGGGGAGGGAAGAAGTGACAGATGTTAAGTTCACAGCTTTACGCTCTTTTAATATCGACACTAGTCAGTTCACAAATATTCATGATTACAAACTGTTTATTAAACCCTTTATTTTCACTGTTGCATGGAGATTAAGTTTCCAACATTTGCTTTTAGGATGTCACATTTACACTGTAGCATATACACTGATAAGGTTTAAAACATACTGACTTACTGTATTAAACTTTGAATATAAGAGCTTGATGTTTATTGTGAGGATATCAGAGTTTACAAACAGCATGTATGTGTTCTTTAAATAAACATTATATGTGAGCTGTTTGTGTAGGTGGAAGGATTTCTTTGTGTTAGGCAGACCCTGACCTGCCATTGTCTCAAATGAGGTGCGCTGGGTCTTGAAAGCATAAAATGGAGTGAGCCTTGATCATCTCTGACTTCAAGGTGTATTAAAACGGGGGAGAAAAAAAAACAGAAGCTACACTCCATTAAATTAGGTACTATTAGAGAAGGACACAAAAGGAATGGGATCAATTCAAAACATGGAATGAATACAGACTTTGTTGAAGAAATCCTAAAGATGAGAGAGTTTCAGAATAGTTTCGTTGTAAGTAGGAAAGGAATGGGGTTCCCTATAGAGCATGTTCATGTTTGTAGCATTTTAAGTAGCTCTGTAATATAAGAATATAAAATGTGACAGTATTGCCATGATATTTTGTTGACTGATAGTTATTCTAAATAGCTGCATGGCCGTCTACTCCGTGATATGATGTGAGAAAGAATTCTTCATTGCTCTTTAGTTGGCAGCAATGAATAAAAGACTAGGAGTGTCTAGAGAGAAAGGTAATGGTTAATTGTATGAGGTGTTTTTTTCCATATTAGTTAATAGCATAGGATCTAAATAAGTGGGACTTGAGGAAGTGGCATCCTACATTTCTATAATTTATTTTTGATACGATCACACCTCCATTAGACAAATAACAAAAAAAATCATCAATTTTTGTTTATCCAGTAGCACAAATATATTAGTTGTTGCTATAATAAGGTCTGTAATTGCCTACAAAGATCTACCAGACATAAACTTACCCCCAGATCCAAACAACTTCTCCCTACTCCTTCTTTCTTCTTGACACAGGGTCTTGCTACTTAGGCCAAATCTGGCATACAGTTTAAGAATCTCATGTTTACAGCCTCCTACTTACTAAAGTTTCAGGCATGTTACTGCCTCTAGATCTCAAAGTTTTAGTTAAGAAAGCCTCATTCATCCCTCAAATAATAAATTTCAATACAGTGTGCTGTGCTGTGATTTGAATTTGACTCTGTTGTAAGGAAGTTTTGCTGAGATATTGGCACATTGTATAACAACTATTTTCCCTCATCTGTCAATTCTGTTAGCAATTATGCTCTTCCCTAGGGGTTGGTAAAAGAGTCTTACGCATTTTTGCAACTGCCGTGTTTAATGCAATGTATGTGTATATTTATATGTCGCTCTTAAAGAAATAAGCCTCTTAAAAGAACATTCTATATAATTTTCCATGTTCTACATCTAGAAGCTCTTTGTAGTAGTTCAGAAAAGTCTACTTAGCTAGATAGTTTGTTTAATACAGGGTTTCTAAAGAAGAGAAAATGATAAAATCTTATATTACAGACTAGGTTGCATATGAACAATGTACATTTATTTCACATACTTTAGATGTTAGAAAGCTAGAAGATTAAGGTCTCCAGGTTCCATGTCCAATCAAAGCAAATCCCTGGGTTCATTTTTGTTGATCTGCCTTTTGATAGGGTGTCATGTAGCCCAGACTACTCTTCATGTAGATATGGATAGTCTTGACTTCTTAACATTTCTGTGTTCACCGTTCCAGTGATAATAGATATGAAATACAATACAGGATTATTTCCAAGTCCATGGCGTATGGAGTTATTTTTCCCCTTCTACATGCAGAGCGTCTGTGTGTGTGTTTATGTGTGTGTTGCTGACTTATTTCCAGGACTAGTATACTTAAAGGATATGATAGTTCTATTTTTGTGGAGGGGTCTTCATACTTTTTTTTCATAGTGGCTGGACTAACTGACGTTCCTTATAGCAGTATCGAAATGCTCCTTTTTAAGCTTCTATAAAGTCATTGGTCCCATTTCGAAAGGTCCGGTCACCTTATGGCACAATCTATTCCCAAAGGACCTACCTTCTAACAGTATCTCCCAAGTTTAATATTTTAGTGAGGAAATTTGAAGTGGAGACAAACATTCAGAACAAATAAGAAGCTGAATCTAGCCTAGTTTTCCATTTCATTTTGTGATATTGCTGACTTGTATGACCACTAGTACTCTTCGTTTATGTTGTCCTTTTTAAGGGGGCACGATATTTAATATTGTTCGTCAGAGTCCCAGCATCTAGAAACACTAAGTCTCTGGGCATGTCAAAGGGTTGGCATCAAGATTAGTCTAGTGGAGATATGAAGAACCATGCTCCATGTGGCTGTCAACACTTCTATGCTGGGTCCTAAATGAAATCAAAAGGAGAAAACTACCCAAGAAATACATTCATCCCTTTCTGCCTCTTGACTTAACTGTTGAAGTCATGTGACCAGCGTCTTCCTTCTTTGGTGTCTATAATGGACTGTGTATTCCTTGTTTTCTGTTGCCAAGATAAAGAATCATGGACAAGAAGCAAATTGGGCAGGAGAAAGGTTATATGGCTGACATGGCACCAGGAAAACATTTGCTAAATTGAAGTTCTCTCTTCCCAGATGACTCCAGGTTAGGTCAAGTTGACAAACAACTAACCAGCACACCTTGAACCGTAAGCAAAAACAAAGCACTCCTTCCTTAAATTGTTTCTTATCAGACATTACATCACCAATAAGAAAATTAACTAAGTAATATCAAAATGTTGGGTATAGAGAGTAAAGACGTTGCTCTAATAAACCTGACAATGTTATTCTTTTTTTAAATTTTTTAAATTATTTTATAAACAATACCAATCAAAATTTCTACTTCCTCCCCTCCTCCCACTTCCCTCCCGCTCCCCCACACACCCTCCCCTCTGCCCCTCCAGTCTTGAGAGAGGGCAAGGTACCCTGCCCTTAGGAAGTCCAAGGCCCTGCCCCCTACATCTAGGCTTAGGAATGTGTGCATCCAAATAGAATAGGATCCCCAAAAGCCAGTACATGCAGTAGATACAAAT
>LOJH01004399.1:21652-36437 GCA_001685095.1 Ellobius talpinus | reverse complement strand
ATATACAGTGTTCTGCCTGCATGTATGCCTGCAGGCCAGAAGAGAGCACCAGATTTTATTGCAGATGGTTATGAGCCACCATGTGGTTGCTGGGAGCTGAACTCAGGACCTTTAGGAAGAGCAAGCAGTGCTCTTAACCACAAAGCTATGTCTCCAGCCCCCTAGGGCGGTCTCTTTATCCACCTGGGCCTCTGCCTCCATAGTGTTGTGATTAAAGATGGGTGCTACTATGCCCAGCTTCTTTTTTGTTTGTTTTTCAAGACAGGGTTTCTCTGTGTAGCTTTGGGGCCTGTCCTGAAACTCACTCTGTAGACCAGGCTGGCCTCGAACTCAGAGATCCACCTGCCTCTGCCTCTCCCCAGGGCCAGCCTGATCTACAGAGCAAGTTCCAGGGCTACACAAAAAAGACTATGTCTTGGGGGGGAAACGGTTTTTTTTGTTTTTTTTTTAATTATATTTGTGTGGCCACAGCTGGCATGTGGATGTCAAGGACAGCCTTGGTTGTCAGTCCTCATCTTCCATCTTGTTTTTGAAAGCAGGGTCTCTGCTATTTGTCACTGCACTGTATACAATAGGCTAGCTGGTCTGTGAGCTTCTAGGGGATTTCTTCACCATAGAAGCCCTGGCATGTGGATTGTATGACTGCAACAGCTTTTATGTGGGTTCTGGGGGTCTGAACTCAGGTTTCATCTTGAATAGGTGTCACAGCACACACCACAGCCATAGTAGAGGGGGGCAGTTCTCAAGAGCTGGTTCTCCTGCCCTCTTCCGGGAGACAGGGATTAAATGCAAATAACCAGACTGGTCCACAAACTTCTGCCACACCTGGCTTGTTTTTAGTCTTTTTAAAGTGGGATTGCATATGTAGACCTGGGGGAAAGCTCAGATATCATCCTTAAGAATATGATCCACCTTCTGTGCAGCAGGGTCTCTCCTTGGCTTTTCAGCAGGTGGGCCAGGGCCTCAGGGAGCCTCTTGTCTCTGCTCAGGCACTGGGACACAAGTGCACACCATCATTTCCTGCAGTTTTGTGTGGGTTCTGGGCCCTCATGTTTATAAGTTGAGAACATTAACCACTGAAGCCATTTTCAGCTAGAAAGTTCCACTGTGTCCCTTTTATTCACTTTCCTCTTGAATAGGCTGGCACTGTTCTGATATTTGATTTGTTTTGTCTGTTTTCAAACTTAATGTATTTGGAATTATAGAGTATACTCTGAGGTTTTCTTTTTCTTTATTTAGTTTTGGTTTTTCGGGATAGGGTTTCTCTATGTAGTTCTGGCTGTCCTGGAACTTGCTCTGCAGACCAGGCTGGCTTTGAACTCACAGAGATAGCATGCTTCTGCTTTCTAAGTGCAGGTATTAAAAGCTTGCACCACCACTGCTAAAATGTAATAAAAACAGTTTTTAAGATAAAAAGTAGCTGGGTAGTGGTGCTGCACACCTTTATCCCAGTCTTGGGGAGGCAGAGGCAGGCAGATCTCTGAGTTTAAGGCTGGTCTGGTCTGTAGAGTGAGTTCCAGGACAGCCAGGACTACACAGAGAAACCCTGTCTTGTAAAAACCAGAAGAAAGAAAGAAAATGTGGAGCTGAATATGTCCCTCCCTTATTTTTGTAGAGAAATTTTCTAGGGTCCTGATAGAGCAGCAACAGGACCGAGCTCGGAGAGAACAAGAAAGGATTCGTCTGTTTTCTGCTGACCCCTTTGATCTTGAAGCTCAGGCAAAGATAGAAGAAGATATAAGGTAAGATCCATCTACCTAATGAGCAAGCTCACAGCATCCAGGTCATCAGGCATTAACTAGACGTCTGCTTGCAGGCAACTTCCCCATCTCCAGGTTGAGATAATAACCTCAGTCTGTCTAGGTAACTCTCTCCTTCACAGTCCTCACATTTTGATCCAGTATTTGGAAGTGCTCTCAAATTTTGTGAGCATTTCCTGATTAGCAGACAAAACAGCATCGTTAAAGCAAGGTAACTGACCCCAGGATGACTGAAGAGAAACCCCATCTGCTGAGATCAGTAGACTTGCTCTGAAGGCTGATTTCAATCCTCATTAAGTCAGATCTTGAAGGCGGTTGGATTGGAGAGCTCTGCACATGTGGAGTCTTGTAGTCTTCTGTCTTCTTTCCACTGCCCCTTGCTGGCTCCCTGCCTGACACTCTGCCAACCCCGAGTCTGTTGCAGCGACTCTCTGCTGGGGCTGTATTAAAGCATGCAGTAAGCTTTTCAGATTGCAGATGCTTGAGCCTTCTCTCTATTCTGATGAGTCAGGATCTTCAGGAGTGGAGCCCAGGCAGGTACAGAGATGCTAAAGGCTAGTCACAAGCTAGATGCTGTCTGAATAAAATGGCCATCTGATCCCCAAACCCAATTCAATTTTTGTTGCTAATTGTGAAAATCCTCCTGTAACTAAGAGGAACAAATCTAATGATACTCCTATTACACTAAATAGCAGGGTGGGAGCTGTAGTTACCCGACTTGCTTGCTTTATTACACTCATAGGCTCTCCCTACCCTTTGCCTACACTGGGCCCTCATATATTTGTACTTGATAGACTAGTCCTTTATTACTAGGCTGCATCTAGGACACTCTTGACTATTCTCGAAATTGTAGAAATAAATCATATTTAGAATTAATCGACAGCCCTAAGCTATTTGCTCATGTTCTATTGGTTAACTGTTCTCTTTACATATATCAGATAATGGTGATTTCCCCCCTCTCTTACACAGTTAGACAAGTATTCTGCCACTGGGTCACATCCTCATCTCTGCTTTTACTATTTATTTTGAGACCCAATCTCACTAAGTTGACAAGCTGGCCTTAAATTTAACGTCCTGCCTCGGCTTCTCCACTAGCTGGGAGGCCTGTGCAGCCGTACTTTAATCAGATATTAGTGAGTGTCCGTGGACATAGCTTGACTAGCTGAGTCAGCCCAGAGAAATAAACCATTTATGTTCTCGGATTGCGGCTCTAAGGGAGTCTGACATTGATTTCAGGCGTGGTTGCATTTATCCTAGGAAACAAGGGTGGGAAGATGCCATAGACAAACCCTGGAAGTGGAGTGTATCGAATCGAAACAGGTTGTTTCCTACAGGGGTGGGGTAAAGGAAACTGGGTGATGTAAGGAAAGGAGATTACCAGATTACCCAGAGTGCCCAAGCTGGCCTGACACTGCTGTGCATCTGGGGCTGCCCTGAAACTCTTTGTATTTGTTTGACTTGATTGGCTGGTTCATTGAATTGTGTTGTTTTGAGACAAAATCTTACTTTGTAGCCCTGGCTAGCCTTGAGCTCAGGTCTACCTGCTTCTGTGTGTTCTACCACATGTTGAAAATATTTTAATTTTATTGGTGTGTGTGTGCACGTACACATATATGAGCCACAGAAGTGTAATGAATCTGTTGGATCATTTGGAGCTAGAACTAAAGGCAGCTGTGAACTGACATGGATGCTGATAACCAAACTTGGGTCCTTTGGAAAAACAGTAAGCTTTCTTGACCACCAAGTCATCTCTCCAGCCCAAGAAATGTGGTCAAAGCTACCTAGAGTTAAAGCATTTTTATTATTTATTGGTGTGGATGTCCATGCAGTGATACATGTGTGTCAATCAGAAGACAGCGTGCAGGAATTATATCTGGTTTTCTCCTTCCACCATGCGTCATAGAGATCAAACTTAAGTTGTCAGATTGGTGACAAGCACCATGCTTCCTGAGTTGTCTTCAAGGCCCCACATTCATCACTTGAAGGAGACTTTGCACTTCTGAAGCTCTTCGGTTGTGACCTTCAGAACCATAGCAAATTGGTTGTATTATTTCAAAGGATTAATTTTTCTGAGATTTTTATTGGGCTTTTCCTCAGCTGCACTCACTTTATTCATTCATTCATTCATTTATTTGAGGTGGCTTCTCTTGTTGAACCTGGAGCTCACAGATTTGGGTAGGTTTACTGGCTGGGCAGTGAGCTCCAGGGACCCTCGTGTCTACCTCCCCACCTCTGAGATTGTAATTAGATACTGCCAGGTCCCCTCATGTTTAATGGTAAACATATTGCAACTGAGCCATCTCCCTAGCCCCACATATTTTTCTTTTTTTCTCCTGAAACTTAACTTGGATTAGAGCAACATCAGAGGTTATATAATTATTTGTATGTAATTTCTAAATTTATAATGTGCCATTGGATAAAGGTATATAATTATATCAAATGGGTCTTAAAATTTTTGCTTGGCACATGACACCATTATACATGGGCATGTGTACACCAAGGTGTAAGTAGCTTCCATGTTTGCCAGACTAAATTAAACAAGGGTGCCTGGGCTTGCTGAGAAGTGTTATCATCAGTTCAGTGAACCAGGGTGTTATTGAAAGCGCAAGCAATGGCGTTCAGAGCATGGGTCAGCAGACTTTCCGTAAAGCTAGGTAGTTAGCTGTTTTAGGTTTTGCAGGCCATGTGATCTATTTCAGCTCTGTGCCTGCCACGTGAATCAGCAGTGACAGTGGACAGCATGTTAGTTACTTATCTACTTGCTGTGACAAGCAACTTAAGGCAAGGAGAGTTTATTAATTATTCTGTTTAAGGCTGTAGTCCATGATGGCATGGTGGCAGGAACATGTCTCCTTTTTATTCAGTCTTTGACCCCAGCCTGTGAAATGGTGATGCCCACATTCAGGGCTTCCTCAGAAGCAACCTCCATGAGAAATCTAGACTGGTATTTCTGTGCTGATTTTAAATCCAGTGTAGCTGATAACTGGATTTACCATCAGATGGTATGTAGACAGTGCCTCCATGTTCTTATGACATGTGCACATGTATTGGAATGTGGTCTTAGCAGTCCTTAGTTCACAGTGAACTTTACCTCAAATTGTAGACTGAGTTCATTATTTCCTGTCTAAAGGTTTACTGTCTAGCCAGTTAGTGTGTTTATCTCAGGCTGGTCTTAAATGTAGCCAAGGTGACCATAAAGTTCTGATCCTCCTGCCTTCAGTTTTCAGATGCTGGAAGTACAGGTTGCACCACCACACCTGGAGTATATGATTCTGGTGCCCCTGCTTTCATGCATACTGTGAAGGACTCATACAACTAAGTTACTTTTCCAGATAGATGCAGCATTTGAAGCTCTGCTCTTGACTTCCTTACTTAGCACCATAAGCTAAATTCTGTAAGGCTGTTCATCAATGCTGTAATGGGAAGGAATTGTGGGGTTTTTGTTTTTTTTTTTTTTTCATTTTTTCAGATTAGAAAAACCAGTTGCACAGCACAGACAGGTGGAACACGTGTGATTCTGGTTACAGACTAGTAAGACTGATGCACTGGGATGATACTCAAATGCCCAGGACATCTTCAGTTAAAACAGGAGTGCGCATGGGGTTGGAGAGATGCTCAGAGACCAAGAGCACTGGATGCTCTTCCAGACTTCCTGAGTTCAATTCCCAGCAACCTCATGGTGGCTTGTTGTCTATAATGAGATCTGGTGCCCTCTTCTGGCAAGCATGCACGCAGGCGGAACGCTGTATTCATAATTTTTTTTTTTAAGGAGCATAGGACTGGCCTAGCGACATATTCCTTTATTACCTACCAGTACTTGGAAGGCAGGGTGGCAGCCAGGGCTACATAGAGAAACCCTGTTTTAAAAAGATCCAAACCAAAATAACAAATAACCAAAAATATAGGAACATGCTGTACACATTATAATCCCAACACTGGAGAGGCTGAGATGAGAGGGTCACAAGTTCAAGTCCAACCTGGGCTATGTAGTAAAAACCTGTCGTAACTATTATTCATGAAATTTCAATTTCAGTGTTTGGTAAGATTGAAAGGGCCTGGCGCCTTGCTTTCTAGGCGTTTATTTTTCCATCTGTGAGCTTTTAGGGGGAACATGATCATTTTACAGAAGGATCGTTTTTATGCCTGTCTTAGGTCTTCTGCCAGCTCTGTCTCATCACCTCCTGTTGAGTCACCTGTGGGGAACACAGAACCAGTTTCCATTCAGTGACTCAGCTGCTCCAGTTAGGGCAAAACCATTTACAAATGTGTTTGTGGTGTTCTTTCTGGAAACGGAGTTTTCAGTGTGCTGCTCTGGCTTGTCACAGGCAGCAGAACATCGAGGAGAACATGACGATAGCTATGGAGGAGGCCCCGGAGAGCTTCGGCCAGGTCGCCATGCTCTACATCAACTGCAGAGTGAATGGGCATCCTGTGAAAGCCTTCGTCGACTCAGGTGAGGATGGAGCAGAGGCTCTGCTCCTGTGCTCTGCTTGCTGGAGCCTAGAAGTTACATTTTCACTTTTCAGTCTTTGTGTTAGTGATAGATTTCTTTTCCCAGTCATTTCTTACCTGATTTTGTGTTTACTGTGCCTCAACTGGTAGTAAGGGCCCGGGGGTGTTTCTAGGTTCTTGTCCACTTAACCAGAGAATTCTTGGGCACCTTGGTAAGGAGTTGGGAGCAGTAGGGGTCTATAAGGTCTATAAGGTGCTGTGAAGGGCATGGGTCTGTGTTGTTTTCTTGTTCTGAGAAGGTACTTGCCTGTGAAAGCCTTATTTTGGCTCACAGTTTCAAAGAATTGGGTGGGTGGGAGCATTTTGGGGAGGAAAGATGCGTGCCTTATAGAAAAGAAGGAAGATCTTTCTCCTTGGCCCCCAGCACACCTTCAAGGCACATCTTTCTCTCTTAGCTAACCCTACCTCGAAGTACTTCTCTCAGCCACCCCACAAATCTCCTGGCCAGTCTCTTGTTTCTAAGTCTAGGCAAGTTGACAGTGAAGATAGGCAGTCACAAACATTTCCATCTGGTTGTTGTGCGGCACATTGCTTGGAGTGAGGCAAGTAAGGCCACATGAGACTTGGTCCCTGCCTTTAAGAACCTAATAGTTGGGGCTGGAGAGATGGTTCAGAGGTTAAGAGCACTGGCTGCTCTTGCAGAGGACCTGAGTTCAATTCCCAGCAACCACATGGTGACTCACAACCATCTATAATGAGATCTGGTACCCTCTTCTGACATGTAGGCATACATGCCAACATCACATTATATGCATAATAAATAAATAAATATTAAAAAAAAGAAGAACCTAACAGGGTTGGAGACACTGCTCACATACAGGTTAGGACACTTGCTGTTCTTCCCAGCACTCACAACCATCTGTAACTCCATTTCCAGACTCCTCTTCTGGCTTCCACAGGCACGAATGGTTCACTTACATACATGTCGGCAAAATTCATGCCCATAATAAACTTGGAAAATAAAATAAGAAAACAGCCTGGAGGAATGACTTAGTTAAAACACCTTGCTGCTCTTTCAAAGGGCCCAGATGCAATTCATAGCACCCACACTACATCTGAACACTGTAACTCTAGTCTCAGGATCTGTTGTCTTCTTCTGACCTTAGGTGAACAATGGGCTCACATGTGCTGCACAATGCAGGCAGAACACATAAAATTGTAAAAGAACAAAAGAACAGGCAAGGAGATGGATAGAGTTTGCCACTTGAGTCTTAGGTGGTTCAGATGCTAACTGGCACCTAGTCTTAATAACAACTCTGCTTTTTTTCAAGCTCTTTTTTTCTTTTCTTTTTCTTTTTTTGATGACTTGTTTGTTTGTTTATAAATTTTTTTGGTTTGTCCAGACAGGGTTTCTCTGTAGCTTTGGAACCTGTTCTGGAACTAGCTCTTGTATACCAGACTGGCCCCGAGATCCGCCTGCCTCTGGCGCCCCCCCCATGCTGGGATTGAAGGTGTACGCCACCACCGTTAGGCGACTTTTTATGTTTGCCCTACAAGTACATCTGTGGCCACAGGTCAGAAGGGCTTGTCAGATTCCCTAGAACTATAGTTATAGGTAGTTGGGAGCTGCATATGGGTGCTGGGAATTGCACCCCTGTTCTCCTCAAGAGCAACAAGTGCCCTAAACTGCTAAGCCTTCTCTCCAGCCCTAGCTCTGCATTTTAAATCCTTCAGTGTGGGTGCGTAAAGGGATTGTACCTGAGTGGTCACACTCCTCTTAAAGGGATTGTACCTGAGTGGTCACACTCCTCTTAAAGGGAGTGCGCCTGAGTGGTCACGCTCCTCTTAAAGGGAGTGCGCCTGAGTGGTCACGCTCCTCTTAATTCTGGGCATCTCTTGAGGTCGAGACGCCTGCCTGTGGTACATCCACAAACACTTGAGCACATATTGAGGTTGTCTCTTGAGACTAGGACAGTCCCAGAAATAAATGTGCTGATGTGTGTGTTTTAATGATTCTGGAGAGATGGGTATCTCAGTGATTAAAAAAAACACTTGCTGCTCTTCTAGAGAACCAAAAATAGGTTTCAAACACCCAGGTTAGGCAGCTCACAACCTGTAAGTAGTTCTGGGGATCCAATGTCTTCTTCTGGCCTCTGAAGGCACCTGAATGCATGTAGCATACATGCACACATACATGTAAATAAAAATAAGTCTTAAAAATAAAAAGATGTTGGCTGGGCGATGGTGGCGTAGGCCTTTGGTTTCAACAGTAGGGAGGCAGAGGCAGGCGGATCTCTGAGTTGGAGGCCTACATCATTTACAGAGCAAGTTCCAGCACAGCCAGGGCTACACAGAGAAACCCTGCCTTGAAAAACCAAATGAATGAATGATGCCTGTCTAGTGCTGCATGCATGCATTGACTGAGTGTTCAGTGGTAAAGATTCCTGTCGGGAGCTCCAGGACGTGAGAGAGATGCGTAGCTCCCCAGTGCACATTAACCGCTTCCTGTACACCAGGCTCTGTGCTAGATGCCAGAGAATTTTTTGTCACTGAGCTAAAGCAGATGCACATTGGGTGGGTATGCTGGATGTAGAGACCAGCTTCCCCTAACTGGAGTACATGGGTGAGTCTCTAGAAGTGACCGTTAAACGGCTGCACAAGTAGAAACCGGGGTTATGAACTAAATCAGCTTTTCCCACATTAGTTTGTGGAAAGGAGGAGGATGGAATCCCTTCCACTTTCCAGACTCTTCCTGGGCCTTTTGAATCTTAGTTTCCTCATAGGTATTTTGATTTTTGTTTTTTTTTTTGTGATGGTCAGAGCGGAATACAGGGCCTTGTCTGCTAAACAAACACTGTGTAATACTCTAGTTACCATTGTCACCTTTCTCATGCCCACGATCTGCTAGTACCCACAAAGAATGGGTGCTTTTAATGCCCACTGATGCACACACAGGATTGGTTGGTGAGTCTGCAGCCAGGCCCAAGCAAAGATAAGACTCATATAAATGAGAACAGGGAAAGGATCCTTTATAGGAGGCCAGAGTGAACAGGAGACACATTGCTCCCACCTTGAAATGCTTCTAGGTATAGTGAGAGTGGAGCTGGCGTACTGGGAGAGAGGGCTTGGGTTAGATCCAGCACTCTATAAATAGAGCGTGGTGGCACAGACCTTAATCCCAGCATTTGGGAGGTAGAGGCAGGAGAATTAGAAATTTAAGGCTATCAACAGCTTTATAATGACTTTGAAGCTGGGTTTATGAGGGTTATGTTTCACCTCTCTGAAACAGGAGGTGGGAGAATGTAAGGCTGTGGATCAACAGGATGCAGTGGGTCCGATGCTGGGCATTGTGACTTACACAGTCTTATAAAAAGTGGGAACCTTAGCTGGGCATACGCCTGTAATTCCAGCACTCAGGAGGCAGAGGCATGTGGATCTCTGAGTTCAAGGCCAGCCTGGTNGCCTGGTCTACAGAGTGAGTTCCAGGACAGCTAGGGCTGTTACACAGAGAAACTTTGTCTCAAAAAATTAAAAAAGTGGGGGGACCTTTAAGGGTTATTGAATAAGTAAAGAAATGATTTTAAGGAGGTTATAGTTTGGGATGATTGCAGGCAGAATCAACTGGAAAAATTATTTAACTTTGAGGGTCATATTTGCTTTAAATTATATATGCATGGCACAGATTCAAAGCCAGAGAAGAATCTACTCAGGAGGGAGGTGGCTGCGAGCCAGACTAGTAGCTATGGTAAGAAGGAAGGAGGTCAGAAGAGCAGGCATTGCAGAGACCTTATTTGTGGGGTCAGGACAGTTTTAAGGGCACAGTGAAGGCACAAGAGTCAACATTATAGTGTGCCATAGTTGTAAGAAGGTGAGAAGGCCATGTCACTGTCAAAGATAGAGAAATCCAAAGTGAGGTTTGGGATGAGCTAGAGATTTCAAGTACACAGGTGTATGAAGCCAGGATTCAAGGGAGGGGCTAGGGCTAGACAAAGATTACAGAAATGACAGCCTGAGATAGAAAATAACCTCAGGTTAGGCTAGGGATGTGCTGCTTGTGTAGCATACTCAGAGCCCTAAGTTTGATACCCAGCACTGCGTAAAAGCATCATAGAGCATGTTTGTAATCCTAGCACCTAGGGAGGTGGAAGCAAGAGAATCCTTAGTTCTATCCTGAGTTTCCAGCTTGAGTAGCAGTGAGGCCTTGTTCCATAACAGAACTGTCCTACATGCCTTCAGCTTTCAAGGGGAGAAAACCCATTGTAGGTTAATTTCTAATTTTTTTTTGAAAAGTAAAGGACTTTTCTGTTTTTTGTCCCCGTCCACCCACTCGATGTGGGTCGGGGAGGGCTGTGTGAGACAGGGTCTCACTATGTAGTCGTGGATGGCCTGGAGCTAGTTGTGTAGACCAGACTGGAAAACTCCTAGAGATCTTCCTGCTTCTGACTCCTGAGTGCTGGGATTAAAAGTAATGTGCTGGTGGGGCTGGAAAGATGGCTCAGTGATTAAGAGTAAATCAAGACTGCTCTTTCAGAGGATCCAGGTTCAATTCTCAGCACCCACATGGCAGCTCACAACTGTCTATAACTCTAGTTCTAGGGGAACCGACACCCATGACAAAACACCAATGCACATAAAATTTAAAAAAGAAAAAAAAGTATGTGCCACCATGTCCAACTTTTCTAAAGTGGCTCTGGCATCAAACCATGTTAGGCAGGCGCTCTCCCACTGGGCTGCACTCCTAGCTGCAGGCTCTATTAGCTCATGAGCCATAGTGTCCCATCGCTTCAAATAAAAATCACTTGAGTCTGTGTGCTGAAGTACACACTTGTAATCCCAGAAGGCTGAGTCAGGAGGATTACATATTCAAGACTAATTTTGGACTACACAGGAAGTGAGACCCTAACTCAAAAACAGAACAAAAGCAAACAACAACAAAACAATGTCAAGTTCGTGCTGCTTGACTTAACATTGCTGTCTGGACACAGCAACATTTGAATTTTAGATCACTTCAGGTGCGTTTGTTTTCTGCTGGTAAAGTTTTTAGTGTCATTCTGGTACTTCATTAAAAACATACTCTTGCTGGGTGGAGGTGGCACAAGCCTTTAATTCCAGCACTGAGGAGAACAGAGACAGGCAAATCTCTGAGTTCGAGGCGGCCAGTGTGATCTACAGAACGAGTTCCAGGACAGGCTCCAAAGCCACAGAGAAACCCTGTCTCGAAAAACTGCAATAAATAAATAAATATAATAAAATAAAAAAATACTCTCAGGTTTCTGTACTGTTTTAGATTCTGGTATGGAAATTGAATTAAGCAGGGGCGTCGGTACACATCTGCAATCCTAGAACATGGGGGTTGAGGCAGGAGGAACATCAAGAGTTTTCAAGAATAAATAAAAGAGCAGCTAGGCAGGGAGATGTGGGTTATAATTTCTCTCTCTCCCTCCAGGTGCCCAGATGACTATTATGAGCCAGGCTTGTGCAGAAAGGTGTAACATCATGAGACTGGTGGACCGTCGGTGGGCTGGCATAGCCAAAGGCGTAGGCACACAGAAGATTATTGGAAGGGTGCATCTAGGTGAGTGAAGGCAGGCAGACGCTTGCTGCTTTCTGGTAGGGAATTTTTAGGGTGGTTGAGTTTTAAGGTTCTTTCATAATCACCTCTGGTTGATGTGGCTATGTACATGCAACAAGCAGGTGTAGCTCAAATTTTATTTGGTCTTAATAATAAAAACCAGAGTCAGATATGGGAGTAAAAGCTGAAAGATCAGGAAAGATCAGAGAAGCAGAGCAGCCAGCCACTAGTTCTTACCTCTACAAAATCCTCAGATCGAATGGGGTATTCTGATTCTACAAGTCCTCAGACTAAATGCCTGAATGAATTGAGCTCTTATCTCCTCCCACCTTATATTCCTCTCTCCACCCAGCCATATCCCTTCCTGTTTCCACCTTCCTCGCTCTGGGATTAAAGATGTGTGACTCCCAAGTATTGGGATTAAAGGTGTGAGGCCACACTGCCTGGCTCTGTTTTTCTTTTAGACTGAATAAACCCTGTACAGCCCAGGGTGACCCTGAACTCACAGAGTCTCCCAAGTACTGGAATTCAAGGTGTGTGCCACCACTGCCTGGCCTCTGTGACTAATTAGTAGCTCTGCACTCTGATCTTCAGGCAAGCTTTATTTGTTAGATCACAAAAAAATATCACCACAAGTGGGTGTGTATCTGTGGATACACCTGCTCCTGTGCAGGTCAGAGGTCAACTTTGGGAGCTGATTCTGGCCTTCTACCATGGTCCCTGGACTTGAATTCAGGTTGTCAGGCTTCTGTGGCTAACAGTTTACTTGCTGAAACATCTTGCTGACCCTAGAGTGTGTGTTCTTCCCTCTAGTCTGGCTAGGTCAGAAGTCATTTCCCTAGAATCATGGTCAGTGTTGCTGTGGGAATGTTGAATGTCCTTGGGAAGTATGGTCCCTTTCTTCTTTCAGTCCCCTTAGGGTATTTTCATATACTTGACTGTCTTCTTTTCCTTTCTTGTACTTGAGTGTTAATGGCTTTTTAAATCTGGGGGTGCATCCTTCAGTTCCATGATGGAGCCCAGTGCACATGATAAGCACACCCCACAGCCAAGCTGTCCTCTGTCCTGCCCCTTGATGTGCTCTGTGATCTCTTCCTGTTGCTCAGTCAGTGGTCTCCTGTGCCAGGCTCATCCTCCATATTCTTAGTGTTTTGTTTTTTTATTTTTGTTTTGTGTGTGTGTAGAAGTGAGGGGGCAAAATATTAATGGATCCTAGAATGGGCATTAAATCTTTCTAGAAACACAGTAGCAATGTATCCAGAGATATGTTTCCATAGAGAGTCTAGATCCTATCAAATTGCCTATAAGATTAACTTCATAGGCCCTTTATTTCAAGAACTGGCAAGACATCATAGCAAGGGTTTCCAGCACACAGACTGCACATGTGGTGGAAGGGTAGTTAGGAATGGGATATTTAAGATGTGAGTGTGTGTGGGGGGGGGTTCTTGCTGCTTTTGTTTGTTGTAACTCAGTTTTGTGGCTTTTGTTTTTTAAAGATTTATTTGTTATATTTTATGTATAAGTGGTTTTGCCTACTGTATGTCTCTGGTGCCCTTGGAGTTTAGAAGAGGATATGAGATCCTCTGGAGTCTGACAGGTGGGTGTGAGCCTTCTGTGAGTGCTAGGAACCTAAGTTTGGGTCCTCTGCAAGAACAGTAAATGTTTAACCTCTGAGCCATCTCTCCAGCCCCAATTATGTGCTTCTGGGTCATGGATTTTATAGTGATAGTGTGAAAAGCTGGACCCTATGCAGGTCTCAATTAGTTTCTTGTTTTGGCTATCATCACCAAGGGGTTATTTGCACTCTAGATGTCTGTGGGAATCTTAGAGCAAGAGAGAATTGGAGGTGTTCTGGGATAGTTGCATGTCCACGTAGAGAGAGGAATCAGACCAGCTTCACAGTACACATATATAATTGTCTAGGTGGATTACAACCCAAATGTGGGTTGGAAAATGCTTGAGTTGGCAAAATGATTGCTACGCAGTGTGAGACCCTGAGCTTGGATCTCAGCCTGTAAAAGTGAGGTGTGATGGCACCTCTCTGCAGCCTCAGTGCTGGGAGCACAGACCAGCTGATCTGGGGACTGGTAAAGCCATCCAACCCTGTCAAAATGGGTGAGACCCTATTTCACAAACTACAGTGGAGAGCAATTGTGATAATTTTATTTATGTTTTAATAAATAAAGCTTGCCTAAAGATCAGACAGGCAAAGCTAAGTCACTAGAAGTGAGGCAGTGGTGGCACATTCCTTTGATCCCAGGATTTGGGAGACAGAGGCAGATGGATCTCTTTGTGTTCAAGGCCACTCTGGGCTACACAAGATGAATGCAGAAACAGATCCAGGTGGTGGTACCTCACACCTTTAACCCCAGTCCTAGGGAGTCATACACCTTTAATCCCAGCACTAGAGGGAATATAATAAAATGGGAGGAGAGAGAGGCTTAGTCTGCGGTTGCTCAGCATTGGTAGAGGTAAGACTTCTCCAGTGGCTTAGCTGCCTTACTTTTCTGGTTTTCAGGTTGAACCCCAATATCTGTCTCTGGGTTTTTATTATTCATGCTACAAGCAATAGAGGAAAAGGCACTTAGCGTCAAACTGCAGTCTCAACATACATGTTCACACCTGAACCTTAGTACACCACATGTGCTTAGAGGCAGATTATGGTGCCCCATACACTTGTAAACTAAGCATTTGGCAGGTAGAGGCTGGACCACATGAGATGCTGACTCGTAAAACTGAACATGAAGAAGATAATGAAGAAAACAAGGGGAAAGATTAAGATTTGATTTTTTTAATTTTTTTTTAAGACAGTCTCTCTATAGCCCTGCCTAACCCTGGAACTCATTATGTAATAAGCCAGGCTGGCTTTGAACTCACACATCTGCCTGCCTCTGCCTCTGGATTATTAAAGGTAAACTCCATACCGAACAAGATTAAAAAGTTTGTCATGAGGGGGCTGGAGAGATGGCTCAGTGGTTAAGAGCATTGCCTGCTCTTCCAA
>LOJH01004399.1:351-17255 GCA_001685095.1 Ellobius talpinus | reverse complement strand
GGCATACATGGAGGGAGAATGTTGTATACATAATAAATAAATCTTTAAAAAAAATGATTTGCTGGAGGTGTTTAGTACATACTTCTCTTGGGTGTTAATTAAACAGTAGACAGAATATTGAGATTAAAAGAGTAGAGAATGGAAATGTTTTGTTCATACAGGGAGAATTATCTGACAATACATTAATTTGTCATGATACTCTATTCCTCATCTAAAGTCTAACTAAGATCCGCCATGCTCCTTGCAAAACATTGATAGTGTCTGCTGGGTAATAGACACCACAGTAGTTCATGTTGTTTGTTTTGCTAAGCAAGTGCTGTACCACTGAGTATAGTCTGAATCCCACTGTGGGTTTTTAAATAAAGTCAGTGTGTTACACCACTGTATTTTAAATATTCCACCTGAGAATGTAAGTCAGCGAGAGAGCACTTGCCTAGTGTATGAAAGACTCTCTAGTTCCAGGCCCCTAAAATCGAAAAGCCCTGAAAAATATTTATTGTATTAATTTAGCATTTTAAATAGAAGTAATGAATATGTTTGGATAAATGAAAGCTAGGTTGTTTATTTGTCAGTTTCTTGTTGTCTTTTAGCATACACTGGTATTTTCTAACTTTACAGGCATAAATCAAACATGGGTAACTGTCCAATTTTAAGTAGAAATCAAAACCACACAGGGAGCCAGGCGGTGGTGGTGCACACTTTTAATCCCAGCACTTGGGAGGCAGAGGCAGGTGGATATCTGTGAGTTTGAGGCCACCCTGGTCTGCAGAGTGAGTTCTAGGACAGGCTCCAAAGCTACACAGAGAAAACCTGTCTGGGGGGGGAGGAAGAAAGCCACACGGAAAAGGATAAAGCGAAATGGCTGTAGTGGGCGTTACCCCTGTAATCCCACCACTGGCGTCAGGCAGATGGATCAAGACCAAGGAAGGTCCGGATTATAGACGCTTTCTCAAAAAATAAAAAAAAAAGGAGGACAGGGAGATGACTTGGTTATAGCGCTAGCTGCAGTGGCTGTGCAAGCCTGTTGACCCAGGCTTGATCCCCAGAGCCCTTGATGGGTGTGGTGGCATCTGTAGTCTCAGCGCTCCTACCCCAAGATAGGACATGGAGGCAGAACTGCCTAGAAGCTCACGAGCTTGCTGGCCTGAAGTATGCAATGCAGCAGTGGAAACAGGAGACCAAATAGAGACAAGGACCAGGAGTTGGAGGCCAGCCTCCACTACATGCTGGGTTCCAGGGCCTATCTAAATCAGAAACGATCTAGGGAGATGTAGAGGCACATAGGCAGGAGGAGGTTGAGTTGGAGGCTGTTAGACTACAGCATGAATCAAGGTCGTTCTGGATTACATAGCAAGACTTTGTCTCCCAAACCAGATGTAAAACATTGCTGCTTTCAGGTATGTAGTAAGGGTGTCTTTGTGTTTCTTTCAAGCCTTCTCTTTTCCTGGTCATGTTCTTCATTGGTTGAATGTGGGGCTAAGACTCGATTCATTTACTGCTTTTCTTTGCTTTTCTTCTTCCAAAGTGTTCGATTGACTTGAAGAAAAATGTACTGGTAATTGGCACCACAGGCTCACAGACCACCTTCCTTCCTGAGGGAGAGCTACCAGAGTGTGCCCGCTTGGCATATGGAACTGGGCGAGAGGACATACGGCCAGAGGAGATTGCAGACCAAGAATTAGCAGAAGCCATTCAAAAATCAGCAGAGGATGCAGGTATTGGGACTGACCATGTGAATGGTGCTGTTAGTGGGGTGAAGGCCTTCCTAGGAAGGGGCCTCGGTGTTGAGCACTAGTTGTGTTCTCTGTCTTCTTACCCCTCTCTTCATCTCTTAATACTGTGCTGAGAAAGAAGCTCCTGGGGCTGGAAAGTAGAGCACTTGCCCAGCACACGTGAAGCCCTGGGCTCAGTCCCCAGTACCACATAAAGTGGATGAAGTGGTACACACCTGGAATTCTAGCACTCAGGAGGTAAAGGTGGGATAGTCGATGGAAGGCTAGCTTGGATATCTGAGACCCTGCCTCAAAAAGGAGAGACGGTGGACAGGGGTTTGCATTGCTATAGCTCGGCAGGTAAAGACACTTGCCACGGAAGCCTAGAAACCAGAGCCCATGTGAAGGTTGAAGAACACCGACTCTACAGTTCTGCTCTGGCCTGTGCATGCCCACACATAGGTGCCATCATAATAAAAGGACTCCTATTTCAACAGATCAAGAAAAAAGAACCTAGGTAGCTGGGTGTGATGGTACACACCTTTTATCCTTGCACTCCCGGAGGCAGAGGCAGGTGGATCTCTGTGAGTTGGAGGCCATCCTGGTATACAGAGCAAGTTCCAGGATATCTCTGACTGTTGCACAGAGAAACCTATCTTGGAAAACCGAAAAGAGAAAAAAGAATTTAGGTATAATGGCATATACCTGTAATAGTATCAGTCCAAGCCTGAAGCAGAAGACTCACAAGTTCAAGTCAAAACAACAACAACTAGAGAAGCCTTAATCCCAGCACGGCACTCAGGAAGCAAAGCTGGTCTCTACCTCTGTGAGTTCAGGCCAAGTTGGAACCAGGATCCAGTGCCGTGTTCAAGGTTAGGTCATTCTTTGCTTGCATGCTTCTAAAGCATCCTGTTTTGTTCATAAAGAAAGTTCTACAGTAAGCATACACTTTCAGGATCAGCAGTATCCCTGGAAATGCATTTCATTTTCTCAGCACGTTTATTGATTTGAAGGAAGGCATTATCACTATGACTAAACAGTAAAAATGTTTACCAAAAGTGCTGCCTCCAAAGAAGAACCAGTGACGAGTGTAATCTTACTTTAATCAATTGTAGTACTTATGCTTGCTGAGGTCTCAGACTAAGGCCATATAGCAGTGCTTTGAAACCAGGTGCCCCTAATGCCTTCTGACTATGAAGAAAGATCAGTCTTCTGAGGAAAATGGATCAAGACAACTTCACTGAAATTCCCCATCTATTAACAGAACAGTGACTCGTGCATTTTCCAAAAACTGAAATGATTTAACTTTTAAGTGAATTGTCTTAAAGTCTTGGGTCAGGATTATTTATCAATGTGACCATCTCACACCTCGCTCTTTCTGGTAGAGTGTGGGAGAATTATGAACTCATGGAATAACTTTCTGCCCAATACAGAGATAATACAATGTTTGAAAAACTTTGTTATGTAGCCGGGCAGTGTTGGCGCATGCCTATAATCCCAGCACTCGGGGGGCAGAGATAGGTGGATCTCTAAGTTTGAGGCCAGCCTGGTCTACAAGAGCTAGTTCCAAGACAGGCTCTAAAGCTACCCAGAGAAACCTTGTCTTGAAAAACCAAAAGAAAAGTTTTGTTCTGTTTCCCTAGAGCACGTGTAGGCATGTAGCCTTGAACCTCTGGATCGTGGAGCTGAAGGAACTTTCAAGTTGGCCTTGGTCATTGTGTGGTCCCACTTCACTATGTGGAAAGTAGGATTTTGGTTGCAACTGAGGTATTTTTTGGAAGGAAGGAGAGAGAGTTTTGAGTTACCAGCAATCATTTTACTCTTCCTGGAGGGTCAGTGCCAGTGAGCGCATCCACCTCCTGAGCCTAAGGACGGCAATTTGGCAATTTAGATGGGCTGCTGACATTTTAAGATAGCATTTCCCCACACAGCCATGTGCCATTATTAGAGAAACACTAACTGATGGCAGCAGTATTCCTAACCCAGTCAGTAATAGCCTTCTGAAGTGCGCATCACGTTCGGGGTACTAAAGTAACTGCCACCTTTTCAGGATCAGCAAAGAAAAGCACAGACCAGTTTTAGAAACCACCGATCCATGGAACCCTTGCTACTAACACACGTGACCTGTGTTGATTTTTGTAGTGTTCTAATGGTGTGATTCTGCAAAGTTAGACTTGATTTATTAGGAGAATCGACTGCTTGGGATCATTAAAATCATGATTCTTTACATGATATGTGGAAGTATTTCCAGAAAGTTAAATTTATTTCCAGAAAATTATCAGGGTATCTTTACCCTCTGTATCTGTCTACAGGCTGTAGGGGCTGTCTAGCATGTCTCTATGCTGGTTAACTGTGAAGGAGGCAGCATCAGGGACTTAGCCACTCTTGGTTTGTCTTCAGAAAATGAATGAGAGCCAGGTGTGCTGGCACCTGCCTATAAGCCCACGCTTGGGATGTCAAGTTCTAGGCCAGTCTGGGCTACATAGCCATACCTTGTCTCAAAACACAAAAATAGAACTGTTGAGCAGTTGGAAATCTTCTACCCTGCCCACTAACCCTTCTAGGTGGCCGTCAAGCAGCTCTTGTGATTGATCGACTTTGCTGTAGCGCGTTTGCCTCCTACATCTGCACAGATCTGTGAAATAGTTCTTTCCAAGTGCAGTGAAAAATCTGTTGATGTAGGAACCTTGTTGGTTGTATTTGGAGAGAATTGAAGCAACCAGCAAGTCTTTGGAATGCCCAAGCTGTGGAAACATCCCTCACCATGGATTCCTCCTCTCTCCTCATTTTAAGGATGGGAAGGATTGAAGACTACAGCCCTGCATGCTGTGTTGTTCTGCGTTCTTAACCCACGTTTGCTTGTCTGTTTCCTAATCCAAACAGAGCGTCAGAAGCCATGATGCATGTAGTGTGTGTGCTGCAGCTGGAGTGGGCCCCAGACCAGGTATTTATAGACGCCACATTACCTTCCATCCAGTTGTCCTGTGCTCTGAACAGTCTCTGTCTGGAACCATTTTGGAAACTCAAGACTTGCCATCTCTATTTCTCCCTGTTCAATCTGGTTACAACTAGCCTGTACATATACTTTTATATATGTTGGCATATGTACATGTAGGCATAAATTCCTGTTTAGAACGTTACTGTTTATGGGAACAGTCCAGGGGAGAGTCTTAGTGAAGGTATTATGTACCTACCACCTTTGGCAGTTGAGGACACTGAGTCAAGACTGTTGGCATTACGGCAGTTTGTTGCAGGTGATTTGTTAGATGTCTCAAGCCATTTTGCTTTGAAAAGCTGGAAGTCCTTGTACATTGGAAGTTTATAGAAGGACAGAGTTTTCATCTTATTGAGCAGAAATGGAAACTTGAGCCAGAAGACTTACCCAGAATCATAGTAATGGGTGGGCAGGGCATGGTAGTGCCTCCGGCCATCCCCTTCTTGGGAAGTTGAGACAAGAGGACCCAAGGCTTAAGACTGACCAGCCTGGACTGTGTAGTGAAACTTATTGGGAGGAAAATTGTTCGCAGAACTTAGATTTTTTTTCCCCCAAATAGTAAAAACTGATACTTGGCCTCTTCTTCTGTCTTTGGCCTGACATGACTGTGGAAGGCAACTGCTGCCACTTCTGTGTTGTCAGCAGGACTGTGTCCGTCTGAGTACGTTTACTGATTTTATCTGAAACAGCTTCAATAATAACAAGGGTTTGGAGGCTGGTTGTAATTGGACTCATAGCATTTCATTCTCATTCTCTCTCTCTCCCTCCCTCCCTCCCTCACTCTCATTTTAAGGACATTAGGCATGGTGAATGGCCATTAGCCTCTTTTTCTAATTCCCCTGTTGCACTAGCTATATAAGTTTCAGAAGGATGACATACATGCTGCTCTTATAGTGAGTATAAAGTCTAAGCCAGGCAGTGGTGTCGTGCGCCTTTAATCCCAGCACTCGGGAGGCAGAGGCAGGCCGATGTCTGAGTTCGAGGTCCTCGTCTACATAGTAAGCTCCAGGACTAATGACTACATAAGAAATCCTGTCTTGGGGCCTGAGAGATGGCTCAGGTTAAGAGCACGGGCTGCCTTTCCAGAGGTCCTGAGTTTGGTTCCCAGCAACCACATGGTGGCTCACAACCATCTGTCTAGTGGGATCTGATGACCTCTTCTGACATAAAGACTGATGTGAAGAGCGATAAGTCTTCTTAAAAATAAAATAAAAAGAAAAAAAGAAAAAGAAATCCTGTCTCAACCCAGAAAAGAGATAGCATGTCTGGCCTTGGAATCCTAACTGCTTTCTGCAGGACATCAGGAGTGGAAACCCAGCAGTGAGGGTGCTGTGCAGCACAAAGCATCTGATTGAGTTTAACCAGGAGCCGGTTGTTTATAACCTTGATAGCAGCCTGTGCCTTTTAGTTCAAGACATTATGGGTGTTTGGAGGCCAGTTTGTAATGGTCCAGAATGAGTTGGACCTATTGAATGATACCGTTGTAGCATCTGCACTGAGCTAGTGTTTGAGCCTGACATCATTTGAGGGATTGTTCGGTTAGAGTGAATCTAAATTACTATTGAAAACTATTGTACTGTTCCTCCACCTTCCCTCCCTGTATTCAGCAGAGAACTGCCATCTTGTTAGCGTTAGCAGTCTTTGGAAGCCGGGTGTGCTACTTAGTGTGTGTTGTAATGCCCACTTAGTCTGAAGCAGGAGGAATACTTGCTGCAAGTCAGACCGGACAGAACCGCATTACAGGGCTAGAGAAACAGTGCCTCCCTGGCATACATAAAGCACCACATAAACTGGGAACAGTGATGCACACCCGTAATTCCAGTACCGGGAGGATCAGACTTCTACATCAAGTCAGAGGCCAGCCTGGGAGACATGAAATCTAGCCTCAAGAATGAATGAATAAATAATTCTAGTGTTTAATCAGATGAATAAAATTTTGTCTGCTTCATCTTTGTTTTTTTTTTGCTATGATGTTCTGGAAGAAGCTTGGCTAGAAATGGAATCCATTATTTACTTCTTTATTTTCTAGGGATCTCTAGGCATGTAAACCCCATCTCTCTTGGTTGCCCCGCTCTGTCCCTAGCATACTTGCTTTTGGATTTCTTCTGTGTGACTTGGGCTCACACTTGAAACATGAAGAAGTGCACTGGAGCCGGTGTGGTGGCCCATGCTGTAATTCCAGCCCCCATGAGGCTGACATTTGAGGATCACTGATAGTTCAAGGCGCATTCCCCCCCCCGTTTAAATATAAAAAGGGAAAATAACTCAGTGAGAATCCAAAATTCACCAGAAATAAATAAGCATGACTCCTTGACACTCCCAGCATTCCAGTGTCAGGCAGCTCAGGCTACATAGTGAGACCCTGCCTGCAATAAATACACGCTTAGGTAAGAACACTGACACAGCCGTTACGAAGTGCATGCTAACACCTCTTCATGTATGGAATTTAGTAATGTTTATTAGAGACATACTCACTTCAGGTTCAGTGATGCTAACTCATTTATCACAGAAAGATTTGTATATTTTTTTAGCCTCATGTTTGCAAGACAGACCTAAATTAAAAGACCTGCTTTTATTCTATTGAGATTTCATTCTTTGATAATTTAGTGGTCTAACTTTTCTTTTTTCTTTTTCTTTACTTTTTCTTTCTTTTTTTTTAAAAAAAAAACAGAGAAAAGCAGTAAAGAATCTACCTCACTGGGAATGTCATCGTTGCTGACTTCAGATGGTTTCAACCATCCAGCCCCTTCAGGGCAGAGTCCTGAGTTTGGTAGCCCCACGAGTCTTGTTCGCTCTGTCTCTGCTTCAGTTTGCGCCATCAAGCCCAGTGACCCCAATAGCATTGAACCTATAGCTATGGAGGCTGTGAAGGCTTCGGCTGAATTCCAGACAAACTCTCCGAAAACAGATCCTCCTCCTCTGCAGGGCCTTCCTGATCTCGCTTCCCCAGCAGACCAGAATCCAGCTATGCCTTTGCATAATTCATCTGAAGAAGCATTTGTTGCAGATAATCCAGAGAAGTTTGTTGTCGGAGGAACCCAGGGCCTCAGAGTTTATCTCCACACCAGACAGGACACTAGTTTATCTCTCACATCTACTGGGGTGCATGAGCCACAGGTATTTGTGGAAGAAAATAGTTGGCATCCAGAAAATCAGAACCCAGGTCAAGTGAATGGCCCTCAGCAGCCCAGAGAACCACACAGAGGGAGCGGTCAGCAGAGTGCCCCACATGACCAACAATGTCCTTGTGACACAAAAGACCTTGAACTTCATGAAGAAAATCAACAGGACCAAGAAAACATTGTCAGTTTGGAAGCTGTGATGAAAGGAGATAAACTACAGACAAATGCTCATCTTCCAGATACAGAGAAAAGTCTTGTAGCTTCAGGGCACTATAGCTGCTCATGCCCAGAAATCCTGATGGATGTGGATACAATTGAACGGTCTCTGACTGCTGTGTGCAGCTCCATGGGCAGGCAGGATGCCAGCATCAGGAGCCCTGGTGCACCGCATCTTACTTCAGATAATCCCGCGATGGAAATGGAAGCAGTACACTGCAGCCCCTCACCTGAAAGCATGGAACATTCCATCTCGACTTGGGATTTGCAGCCCCCAGAAGATAATGTTGAAGTGTCTGCGATGGATAGCAAAGATAGCAGCGCTTCCTCTTCCCCTCTGAGTGACCACGGTCAGCCCTCTGTGGAGGCAGCCGAAGAGTTTTGTTCATCTGTCACAGTGGCCTTGAAAGAACTGCATCATCTTTTGGTCATTAGCTGTAAGCCAGCTTCAGAAAATGCACCTGAAGATGCTACCTGTTGGTCAGAGATGCAAGCTGAGAGCCAAACAGGTACTTTGGACCTTTCCAGAAGGGGGGCCCAGAGTGAGAATTCGACCCCTAGTGACCAGTATCCACAAGTCTCCTGTCACCAGGCCACCTCTGAATCAGAGAAGACAGAAATCATAGGCACCACACCTTGTCTTGGGATAGAACATGAAGCGTACACTAGCTTCAGGGGTCTGGGTGATGGCTTGTCAACTGGCAAAGAAGGTGTCCCCAGACCAAGGGAGTCAGTCAGGAAGAGCTGTTCTGTTGCCATAACCTCAGCTAAACCATCTGATCAGCCACATTGCACCTCAGGTGTGGAAATTTCACCCACATTTGCAGCAGGTGAGGAGGGTACCCACAGTCAGCCTTCTGAGCACGTGCAGAATCCAGGCACAGATGGGCCGGAGACCAGCAGTGTTTGCCCTGGAGCTGTGCCGCCCTCCCATGGATTGGACCCACCTGCCACACAGCCCTTGTCTTCTCCCTCCGCTCTTCCACCCTTCATCTTTCCCACTGCAGATGTTAACCGGATTCTTGGTGCCGGCTTCACTCTGCAGGAAGCCCTTGGGGCTTTGCACCGCGTTGGTGGGAATGCAGACCTCGCACTTCTTGTTTTGCTAGCAAAGAACATTGTAGTCCCTACGTAATTGTGGGAAAGCGGCTAGACCGTACCCCATTCCCTCTGTGAAAGCTCTCTCCACACAGACACACTCACCACATACATACACAGTATATGTAGAAACCAACCTGCAAGCAAAATGTTGAGCCAGATTTTTTTTCCCAGCCAAAGTAATTTATGATCTTTCGTCTGATGAATTTGTCTAGTTTACTTGTTTAAAATTTGGGCCTTTTAAAATGTATTGGCAGTATGTGCATACAAAAGCTTTTTATTCTCATTAAGATGATGTATTCTGTAATAAAATAGATGGTTTTGTGTATAGCATACCATTTTAGATGAGTGAATGCTTTGAAAGCAGGAGCCACAAGAACCCTGCCACCCATGCAGCTAGGAACAGGCCAGCCGCCGACTGTGGCTCTGGCTGTGCTGTGTGCAGAATGTGGCTTGTAACAGGAAGCTGGAGAAGAATTCAATAACTCCTGGAGTTGTATGTTTTGGTTTGTGTGCTCAGGGTTGACATTTAAATAGGGTGAGTGGGAGGGCTTAAAACTTGGGATGTCTTGTGCTTCATAGGCTGCTGCATGGATTGATTGCCAGATACCTTTATGACGGTGGGTGGGACGTGGGGGATTCACATTAGAATGAAACATGGTGCTACTTGTATTTAAAAAGGGAAGGGGGAAAAACTGATCCTAATTCCATTTGCAAAGGTCAAGGACTGAGTAAGAGATAAAACACTGGAATGTACTAGAGATAGGACTGGGGCATCTCACTGACACTCCAGCCCTCAGTGGCCAATGGTCAGCCGCCAGGAGCCTAGAAACACACCTGCCGGGAAGGTCTTCCCATGCTCACTCTGAGCTGAGTGAGACTGAGCTAGGAGAACCTTCGTCCCTGGTCCTCTTGGTGCTTAGACTGGTCATTCTGTGAGTGTCCTTCATGGCAGTGGGTACAACCGAAGTTCTGATGACAGTGGCCTTGGTACAGTTCCCATCCCTTTCTTTCCTCAGGAGTTTCTTTTCTAAGCAGGATCCATGTTTGTGTTCACCACGTTGAGTTGGAGTGGGGCGGAATGCCTTTACCGTGGCCTTTTTAGTGTAAGTTCTCGCCTTGTAAGTCCTGTGGGCCCCACTGTGCAATAATCCCTCCGGACAGGGTTGAAAGCATCCTTTCCTGGAACATAAACTGTTGTCTTAAATGTCTGGCAGGAATCTGGAATCTTTCTTGCTTTTCTCAAAAAAGGATCTTGAGGATAATTCCTGGTTCCTGGTGAGAGTTTGCTGAAGTGAAGGTGTTGAAATCAGTTTCTGGACTTAGCACTGACTGATTTGTGTCTAAAGTCCACCTCTCCTCTCTCTCTCTCTCTCTCTCTCTCTCTCTCAAGCTTGTTCTTTCCATCAGAATTGAAGTCATTGAGCACAGGCGGGTTCATATCTCAGGAGTCAGTGAAACTTTAGGGCGCTTACAGGGGTCTGTTCTCTGGTCCATTTCTTCTTTTTGCCACGCTGCTTGTGTGCCGAGACTCACTTCAGCGACACGATGGCAGGTCACACACAGTATCACGACCCTTTCTGGAGTTTGGAAGTGGTTGCCGGGTGGTGGCCTTGTGGTTTCTCTTCTCTATTAGGCACTCAGAACATCAGGCTAGCTGAGAAGTTCTTTGTTTCAGACAAGCACAGCCTGTCCGCCCTTTGCTTGTCGCACCAAAGATATGTGTGTGACGCACTGGGAACCTGCTCCCAGGAGTCTCTTGCCCGGCGTAGAGTTGTGGCTAAAAGATCAAGTAGTAGCACACTGAGGCCTGGTGTTTGCTTTGGGGGGTGGAGGTATATTTTAGGGTTACAAATCTTTGGGGCCACAGGGTGGGGTGTGTAGATGTGTAGAGAAGGTACTGATGACAGACCGCCACTGCCCCCCTTCCTCCCCCCCCCCGCACCCCAGAAGGCCTTCTGAACAGAGGAACTGGCGTGCAAGACCAGTGGTTTGACCACTGACTTTTTTTTTTTTTCATCTTTTTTAATTCTAGACCACTGACTTTTTAAAATGGGTATTTGGGAGAGAGCCCTAGGCGGTGTCACATACCTGTCTGGAGAAGATTTCACTACAATAGCTTTTAATGAATCTACAGGTATGTTCATTTTTAGAAGCAAACTGATAGACCAGATAGTCCTTTGGAATCCGTGGACTGAGCTTAGCTCACTTGCCAAATACTTTGTTCCTTTAGGTCATTACTTTCTTTTCAACATAGTTACTTTTGAGTTTTAAACTCTTGTCAAAAATAAATAAAAGGCCAGGCATGCTGGCATATACCTTTAACCCCAGGAGGCAGGCAGATCTCCGCAAGGTCAAGGCCACCCAGAGCTAGTGAAATCCTGTCTAAAAACAGAAAGGGGGAGGGGCGGAATCTTCTGTCTGACTTTAGTAGAAAAGTTAGGAATTGACTGACTTAAATTGAGCAGTCATAGAACAGAGGACATGAAAGGATGTGTGACCCTAGTGGACCTTCATTGTCAGATTTCACTTAGTAGCTGACTACCAAGGGTTAGATCACATCATCGTGCATCCTGGTGTCGAGCATGTCGGAGTACAGCCATAACCACAAGGAGCAACTCCTTTACCAAACATTGTCAGCACCTGCCTCCAGTGCTGACCTCCATTTATGCACCAAAGAGGATTTTCTTGTAAGACTTGTGCTGAAGCTGGTGTGCAGAAGGGGCTTGGTAGCCAGACTGCGCATCTGCAGCTGGAGCTTTGGCTCTTTGCATGTGCTAGTTCAGGCCTTTAGACCGCCGTAAGCCTTTATCCCACAGTTTGGGCTCCAGGTTGGTAGGTGAAGAGAAAATCAGTTGTTTGGCACGGAAGCTTGAATCAGTGGGGAAGATCCCAGCCCCTCTGACTGCGGTGTCTACCCAAAGCATTTCTCTGGCAAGAGGAATGGGGCTGGGCCTGATGTCACTGATTTTGTAACCAGCCTATGTAGTGTCTGCCTGTTCGTCCCTCTCTACAGCTTTCTGTCTCTAGCGAAAGCCATAAGAATTTGTTTCAACTTTTCAGCTCATGTCTATAAATAAATATGTAAGCTATCATATAGAAGGTGATTGACATGTTTTGCGTAGGTCGAAAAGCAGCTTCTGTGTCTACAGATGCTTGCACATCTGGCGGCTTTTCTTCTTACCGTGTATATAGTAAACTGCCTTGCGAATAGCTATGCAGGAGAGTCAAGGCAAATCTTTCCTTGTATGTTTTTTGTTGTTCTTTTGTTTTTTTGAGATAGGATTTTGCCATAGCCCGGGCTGGCCTCAAACTCATGGCAGTTCTTCTGCCTCAGCCTCTAGAATGCTGGGATTATAGGCTCACACCACCATGCCCAGTTCACTCAGTGCATCCCGATTGCTACCTGTGATGAGCGTGACCGATGTAGCTGAACTGCTGGCTGGTGTATCACTAGCAGTGCTGCAGGGCTTGGGGGCATGGTTTCCTGGGAGAACTCCTGCATAGCATGTGAGGTCCCAGGGTTTGATCCTTACTACCAAAATAGAAAAGTAAAAGCCGATCTTGGTGATGCAGGAGCCTGTGGCTGACTAGAAAGACAAAGGTTACCATGTACTTCCCTCCTGGAGAATGAAGGCATTTCATCTCAGTAGTTAATGTAAGATAGCGTTTTGTGTTTCCTGGGAATGAGTTCCTCTTGACAGCAGAAAGTCAACTCAACAGTCCCTGAGGGCTGGCACTGAGCTCCTTTGTGAGCGCTGCCTAATCCCCTGAATGTTGGCAGAGCCGCAGGAGGGACTTTGGGGTGAGCCGTGGATGCACTTGCTTTTCTTTTGTGCCTTAATTGTTTTTGACTAGCAGAAGCATCACATCTTGGGAGTATCAGGGAAAAGTCAGAGGGCAGCTCTCCGGGAGAGGGCTGGCCACGGGGTGTAGTCCCTGGCTCGTTGCCACTTTGATTCACTCTTACCCTGCATCAAACATTAGGTCTCCCCAGATAGGAGTTTCTGCATCCTGTATACCAAAAATGGTTTCTCAGTGTTTCGTAGGTTTTCTGTTATGCATTTTGTGCTTTTAATCGAAATCAAATCTTACATTCTAGATAAGAATTCAGTTCCTCCTATCAGGCAAGAGCCCATTGATTTGTTCATCAAACATTGAGTAGCCCTGAAGCCTGGGAGCTCAGCAGCACCTGACCCAGACTGGAGCCTGGCCTTAGAAGCCTTCAGTCTGAGAGAGACATGAGGCAAGGTTTAACTAAGATCTGTTTTTACCTATTGGCATGCTTTTGTTTTTGAGAAGAGATTTAATGTAGCTCAGGCTGACCTTGAACTAGTAATCCTCAAGCAGATGGGATTAAGAGGTTATAGGCACATTTTATAATGTCTGGGTAGCCTGCTTTCATTTTTAAATATACTTGGTTGTAGTTTAGAACTGACTGGGAAAAAATCAAGGCCACAATGGAATCCGATGCTGTAAACCTAGAGTTATATTTTAAAATGTTTAGTTTTGTTTGTTTTGTTTAAGCAGTTAGGGGCTGGATGTGGTGGCACACACCTTTAAGCTGTAAATGCAAGGCCAGTTAGGGCTACGGGGAGAAACTGTCTCAAAATGAGTAAAAATAAAAAAATCAATTGGGGATGTGGGGGGATGTCGCCCATTGATTTGATGGGTAGAGCGCTTGCCTAACTGCCAGAAGCCTCAGTCCAGCCTGGACACTGCATGACCCGGGTGTGGCATGTGCAGGTAACCCCAGCCCTGGAGAAGTAGAGGCAAGAGGATCAGAAGTTCAAGGTCATTCTTGGCTACATCTTGAGTTTCAGGCCAGCTTTGGTTACATGAAACCTTGTCTCCAAAAAGTGGGGGGGAGGGTTTTGGTAGAACACTTGCCTGGCATGTACAAGGCCCTGGGTGTGACACCCCCCAGCACTGCAAAGAAAAAATAACTTTAACTGAAAATTAGTAGAAATAACTGAAAAGATGCTGAGGGATCAATGTGTAATGCTGTTGACCAGAAAGGAGCAGGCAGGAGAGGAATCCAAGGAAATGGAATCAATTACCTTTCCTTCCCTGAGTATGGATGCCACACTGGTTAGGGTGGGTGGGTGGCATCCTCCGCTCTCTGGTGAGCACAGCATGACCATCTGGGAGAGCAGAGCTCAGCAGAGGCCTCTGCGGTGCGCTATTTAAGGCGGCCGAGTGCAGTGTGGAACTGGAAATGCAGAGCAGAAAGAGTAGTCGACAACGGGTGGGATGGCAGGCAGCTTGCTTTGCAGAGCTCTGCGTGCTCTGCGAGACATTCTCCAACCCTCTGAGATAGCCCGGCGTGTGCGGAGAGGAGAGTGTTAGTGATTGTTAGGAAATACACTCAAAAGTCAACCAGTAATAAAGACTGGGGCACTGGTGAGGAGGGGCTGTGTGAAGTGTGGTGGGGGGCTACTAAGTTTTAGGGCACTAGGGAAATTACCAAGAAAATAGCTCAAGAACATAGGAGTTTCTTTACCTACAAAGTTTGAACCACAGATCAGGAGTCGGCATGGAGTGTAAGATCAGATTGCTTCTTACAGAGCCGTGCTAAGTAAGCAACCTAAGGCAGTTTTGAGTGGCTAATTTGGGTAAGGGGCATTTTCCCTGGGCCTGTTCAGGTGATGGGCAGTGATCGTACTTAGAATTTGGTAGTCCACAACCTGCAGACTTAAATAAATGTCAGTGACGTGCAGAGTAGATCTGTGTTCCTACGTGAGCCAGCCACATCTGTGTTTACAGGCTCCTTGACTGCAAAGTCTGGGAGTCACTTGGGCTCACACCATTCCACCCCAGTGCGTAGGCTTGTGTTCTTCCCTGCCCTGCACACCTTTAGTTCTGGCAGCAGACACCAGGGGAATCCTTTGTGTTAATTGAATCTGCTCTATCACACACCTTCTGAGAGACTAATTGTGCATTTGTATCCGGATCTCTTCATGGTGAGTTGGGTAGTGGCTTCAACCCCTAGCAGAGGCTTGTTCAGTGGTTTCCTGCCCCGCTAGGCAGGCCATGACTGGGAAGCCCGCTCTTGCGCCTGTGTGTCACAAGGTGTCCTGGCTTTTGAAGCGATGCTGGTAGGCACAATCTGCTTACCAGTGGTCCAGTCACACCCGCATGCTTTGAGAGTAGGGAAAACAGAATTTATAGGAACTGTACTCAGTCATCCCAGAGTTGGTCTTGTGCCACTGGTTAGGACCTGTCTGCAGCTGAACGCACTAGATGCCTTTGAGTTTGATTTTCTTTTTTTTTTTTGGTCACACTTTGAAATATAAGTCAGCCCTGAATAATTCAAACACTTTATTTTATTTTTCTTCTTTAATAGGAATTTTCTGAAGAAAACGTGATGTGTAAAACCTTTGATATTTAAGATAATAAAGTTTTTATCATAAACTGTTTGATCTGTTCTTTTCAATTGAGATGGCTCTTCGCTCCAGCCCTTTTTCCTACTGACCTTTGAAGTTACTTCTGCCCAGGTACTGGGGCAGTGTTTCTTGCACTATGTTCTGGAAGGAATGAGCAGCCACGAAGCTGACTTAGGTTGCTGGGGATCTGCTCCCTGTGAATATAAGATGAGCATCTTGTGTGCAGTTGGTGCAAAGTAATAGACAACACTGGCAGTGGAGAGCAGTGGGTATCAACCTGTGGGTTCCAACCCTTTGGGGCACCAAACAACCCTTTCATAGGGGTCACCTAAAGCCATGGGAAAACAGCAAAATTTACAGTTATGAAATAACTGTACCAATGAAAATAATTTTATGATTGGGGTCACCATGACTTGAACTGTGTTAAAGGGACACAGAGGAGGTTGAGAAATGGAGCCCGGCTCCTTGGTATAGTCCAGCTTTGCTGTTTAATAGACTGTTAAAGGGCTGGGGAGCACACACCTTTAATCCAGCACTGGGAGGCAGAGGCAGGCAGATCTCTAGGAGTTTGAGGCCAGCCTGGTCTACAGAGGGAGTTCCAGGACAGGTTCCAACCTGCTACACAGTAACCCTGTCTCCACCCTCCCCTCCCCCTGCAAAAAAAAAATCTTTAGAGGTGGTTCAGCAGTTAGAGCACTGACTGTTCTTCCAGAGATCCCAGGTTCAATTCCAGCATCCGCATGGCAGCTCACAACTGTCTGTAGCTCCAGTTCCAGGGGATCTGATACCTTCACACCAGTGCACATAAAATAAAGTTAAATTATTTTTAAAAGGGGGGGAGTTGGCTCCATTGATAAAGTTCATGCTTCACAAGCATGCAGACTTGAGTTCATATCTCAGGGCCCACATGAGAAAAGGCCAGGCACCTAGGCAGTGCGGCAGAGGCTGGCCAGTCCCCAGGGCTCACTGACTTACCAGCCTAACCAGTTGAAAATCTCTCCAAAGATGAGGCGAATAGTGATCAAGGAAGTGTGGAGCTCTGACCCATATGTGCACGCTCGCATAATGCACACATACCATAGACAAGAGGAGACAGATTGTAAGGATCGAACAGGTTACGACATGGAGGACGCTTAGCTGATAGCCGGCCAAAGAACACACTTAGGTGTGAAGTCATTGGTTCAGAGATGTGAGATGCCAAGTGGCTCTTCGCAGAAGCTGGTGACTTCTTGCAGACATACATTCATTTCAAGTCAAGCCAGTGGAGTTGCTGGGTCATGTGACCACAGCGGACCTTTTTTTTTTTTAAAGATTTATTTACTATATATACAACATTCCTTCCATGTACACCTGCACACCAGAAGAGGGCACCAGA
>LOJH01004398.1:29741-41716 GCA_001685095.1 Ellobius talpinus | reverse complement strand
AGAAGAAGAAGAAGAAGAAGAAGAAGAAGAAGAAGAAGAAGAAGAAGAACTTAGAGCCAGATATGGTGCACACCTGTAATCCTGGCACTTAGAAGGCGAACACAGGAGGATCAGGAGTCCAAGGCTAGCCCAGGCTACATAAAGAGACCACTCACAAGTTAAAAAAAAGAAAGCCAGGCATGGTTGCACATTCCTTTACAGCACTCGGGTGGCAGCAGGTGGATCTCTGTGAGTTTGAAGCCAGCTTTGGCTACATAGTGAGTTCCAGGCCAACTAAGGTTACATAATGAGACTCTAGCTCAGAAAAAAAAGAAAACCAAACACTAGAGAAAGAGAGGAAAGAAATAGAAGGGCTGGAGAAATGGCTCAGTGGTTAAGATTAGAGGGGCTGGAGAAATGGCTCAGTGGTTAAGAGCACCAAAGGACCTGGGTTCAATTCCCAGCTCTCACAACTGTCTGTAGCTCCAGCTCCAGGGGATCTGACACCCTCACACAGACACACATGCAGGCAGATACCAATGCACATAAAATAAAATAAATTTAAAAAAAAAACAAAGAAATAGAGCTTTAAAGTCCTAGTAGCTTGGAGTTGAGTTTGTATGATCTACCCAGTTGTCACCCCTCCCCACAGCTACCCTCCAGGAGTGGCTTATGTTTATCCACCCAAGCCAGAAAGATGAACCCAGTGTAATAAAGGAAAGAGGGTTGGGTGGTGGTGGTGCACACCTTTAATCCCAGCAGGAGGCAAGGCAGGCCAGGGTAGACTACTTAGTGAGTTCAAGGACAGCAAGGGCTACACAGAGGGAAACCCTGTCTAAGAGAGAGGGAGAGAGAGAGGAACAAGGCCGGAAGACACCACAGGACAAGCAGAGCGGAGTGAATGCTCTCATCCAGCAGACACTGCCAAGGTTCACTTGCTCTGCCATCGCCTAGTCACGGGATTCCCAGCAGACTAACTGTTGTGTGCAGGGTCTTAAGGAGAGTGGCTTCTATCAGTCGGGAGGAACAAATGCCCTTAAGTCTATAACAAATTAGCTACAAGCCCAGACAAAGGCCAAGTACCTCTGACGGAGGTGGCTGCAGGCTCGGATTTCCACCCCTCAGGATTCAGGCCAAACAGCGTCGCAAAGCAGTCATACAGCTCCTCCTCTGTCATGTGCTCGCCTGGGCATGGGGGATCAAAGGAGTCTAGTTAACTCTGGGGCTCCATCTCACATCAGGGTTGAGAGCTATGAGATTCTTTTGTTTGTCGTTTTGAGGCTGGGTCTCCTTGGCCTGGCCTCGAACTCTCTATAAAGCTAAGGTGATCTTTGAACTCCTGATCTTGCCTCCACCTCCCAAGTGCTGGGATTCCAGATCGGGGCCACCAGATCTGGTTTATGTGGTACTGGAGATCCAACCCAGGCTTTGAACACGCTAGGCAAGCACTCTACAAATGAGCTAAGCCCTCGGTCCTTTCTCCTTTTCCCCGCCTGCTTCCCAAGGGCTGGGATTTCAGTTGTGCACCACCCCTCTGGTTAGAGATCTTTTTTTTTTATTTTACATTTGTTTATTTATTTGTGTGTGTGTGTGTGTGTGTGTGTGTGTGCTGTGTATACCGACATGGTGCATGTTTGGAGGTCAGAGGACAGTTTCGGTTCTCCCCTGCCACTCTGGGTCTTAGAGATTGAACTTGGGTCCCCAGTCTTAGCAGTCAACACATTACCCGCTGAGTCATCTCGCTGGCCCAGACAGCTAAAAGAGATGTACTCTGCCATTTCTTTAGATAGAAAGAAATTCTGTCACGATACACCCTTATATGGCATTGCAGAGCTGGGAGATGTTGGGGCTTGTAGGAAGAGGCAAGGCAATGAAGGCTGGGCTCTGCCTTATTTCAGCTTCCTCTGCTCAGAGCCATCCTAGGTTGGCTGTGATAAAAAAAAAAGTCCCATTTGTCAGATGTGCAAGGGCCATGTGTGTCAGATGGCCCTCACATAGCAGGTAGAAACAGACATTCACTATAGTATAGTTTGACATCCCAAACTCATCCTGACCATATTATAGCCCAAGGAGATTGATAAACTGGCAAATACCTCCCCATTTTACAAGTCAAACTGGGTGTGGTGGTATATGTCTCCAATCCCAGGACTATGGAGGTTGAGGCAGGAGGATGGAGAGGCTAGCCTGGGCTACAAAACAACTCAAGGCTAGCCTGGGCTACAAAACAACAAAAGAGCACATGTGAGCATGCTGAGACTGGAAGTCTTGGAAAGTTGAGAGTGAAGCACACTTTTCTTTAAGTTTTTTTTATTTTTTGCATTTTTATTTATTTATTTTGTGGGTGGAGATGGGGGCACGTGCCATGGCCTATGTTTGGAGGTCAGAGTACAACGTTTTCCATCATGTGAGTTCTGGGAGTTGAACTCAGGTCATCGGGCTCTGTGGCAAACACCTTTACCCACTGTGTCATCTTGCTGGCCCATGAGTCACATGGTCCCCATTTCTAGGTCAGGGACCTTCTCATTAACCCACATTTGTCAGATATGCAAGACACTACAAGGTGGCCCTGTCCCATGGCTGTTCGTCATGACAGATGGGGACCCCATGTGTCTGCCTGCCCTAACGAGGCCTCCTCTGCTGGGAATGGCTCGAGGATGTTACCACATATCCTTGCTTGTGTGTTACCTTTAGTGAGGAGCAAGTTCAGGAAGTCCTCTCTCCGAATAGCCTTTTTCCCTTGGGAATTGGTGAAACCCAGCACGTTAAAGCTCTCCTGGATGCCGGCCATGGTGTTACCGAAAGGTGGCCTATGATTAAGATAAACCTTGAGGAAATCCGGCAAGTTGATTTTGTCGATCAGCTTCCCAGTGTCCACATATTCGCTAAACTTGATCTCATTAAACATGTCCTCAATCTAGGAGAGACCAGGAAATGAAGCAGACTGTGCTCAACACAAAAGATACTTGTTTATGCCACTCGTGAAAGCTGGAGAGGAGCATGAGTTTGAGGGTTGCATGAGGTCCCACCGGGAAGGATGCTGAAGTCCCAACCTTGGGGACCTTATTAGAAATGAGGTCATGCTGGAGTAGGGTGCCTTCCAATCCAATATGTCCATCACTGCACATTACAGCTTGGAGCTGAGCACAGAGTGGTACCATTCATACCTGTTTCCTTATGGTTAGGAAACAAAATGTGTCAGAATGTAGGAGGAGCCCAAAGGAGTCAACCCAACAGCTGTCACAGGGCGATGAGGCACTGACAACACTGGGAGTCAGCCCGGCAGCTGTCCCAGGGAGCATGTGGCACCGATGGCACTGACTGTAGAAGCTAGCAGAGGCTAAAACTGTTGTGTTAGCACATTCTCGGCCCTGGACTCGGTCTTTAGCATCAAAATAGAATAAACTAATAAATAATTTGTTTAAAGACTTACTTTTTAAAACTTTGACCATGCACGTGTACCTCTCTGTGTACACACATGTGAGTTCAGGTACCTGTGTCAGCCAGAAGAGGGCATGGAGTCCTTTGGAGCTGGAGTCCCAGGTGGTTGTGAGACCACCTGATGTGTGGGTGCAGGAACCAAGGAGAGGAGAGGGGCGAGCACTCTAAGCCCCTGAGCCATCTTTCCAGTCCCTAATTTCTATTGTTTTTAAGCCACCTTGTCTGTGGCACTTCATCCTGCCCTGATGATGTCACACTGTCCATACCATGGGGACTCTTTCCACCCTAAGGATCACTCAGTAGATCAACCCCTTACTCACCCTGAAAGATACGTGTCAGTTTGTTTTAAGGGTAGGATCTACCCAGGCTTGGTGGTACAACCTGTTTCTCTGTGGTCAGGAAGCAGTGACACTACCAATCTGTGCCCACATTGCAAGTTCTAAGCTAGCCAGGGCTAGATAATGAGATGCTGTTTCAATAAGCAAAAGAGTACTTCCCAAACCATTAAGATAGAATCTACAAGAACTTAAAACTAAGCTTGGCTGAATGAGTACTTTAACGAGAAACTCAAATAGTAAATTCTTTTTTTAAATTAATTCTTTTTTAAATTAATTTTACAATTTGGTATACAGCCAGCTGTGGTGACACACGCCTTTAATTACAGCACTCAGGAGGCAGAAACAGAGGCAGGTGGACCTCTAAGTTCAAGGCCAGCCTGGTCTGCACAGCTGGTTCAGGTCAGCCAGAGCTGCATAATGAGACCTTGTTTTCAAAAAAAAAAAAAAGGAAAGGAAAGAATTCTAAGAAATTCACTAAACCCTATTAGAACTGATAAAAAGTGTCAGTGATATTTCAGCGTATGATATCAATATGTATCAATATTGAAAAAATTAGAGCTGGAGAGATGGCTCAGCAGTTAAGAGCAGAGACTGCTCTTGTAGAGGACACAGGTTTGCTTCCCAGCACCCACATGGCAGCTTGTGACCATCTGTAACTCCAGTTCTGATGCCCTCTTCTGACCTTAGCAGGCACTGCACACACATTGTGCACACACACACATGAAGGTAAAACACTCACATAAAATAAAAGGTTCAATATATGAAAATCAATTGTATTTTTATACAATGAATGCAATGAAGATTAAGAAAATAATTCTGCTGGGCCATGGTGGCGTACGCCTTTAATACCAGCACTGGGGAGGCAGAGGCAGGTGGATCTCTGTGAGTTTGAGGCCAGCCTGGTCTACAGAGAGAGTTCCAGGACAGCTAGGACTACACAGAGAAACCCTGTCTCCAAAAACAAAAAACAAAGAAAGAAAGAGAAAATAATTCCATTTCTTTTTTAAATGTATGCATGAGTGTGTGTGTGTGTGTGAGAGTATGTGTGTTGTAATGTATGGGTACATGTGTGGCACAGGGCACATGTGAAGAACAGAGGATACCATGTGGGTTTGACATTTATCTGTGGAGCCGTCTCACCAGCCCAATGATTTTATTTCTAGTAGCATCAAATTCAATAAATACTTAGGAATAATTTTAACAAAAAAAGGCTTAAGCTCTAAAAACTATAAAATAATGTTGATATTAAATTGAGGGAAAGATTCCCTTACTCGGCACTTGGAACTCAATGGTGTTAGGTGACTGCACTCCAGGTGGCGATCGGTCACTTGCCTAGCATGTCCCAGACCCTGAGTCCACCCTCAGCAGCACCAGAGACCCCAGCCAGCTTTTTTTTGTTATTGTGAAAAGTGACAAGCTGATTCTGAAATTAATACTGCAAGAATCGACAAAATAGTAGAAAAAAGTAGAAGAGACAAAATTGTAGTGATGAAGTAGCCTAAAGCTTAAGGATGCACACTCCCCGCTTCTCAGTTTCAAAACTCACTACCATCCTACAGCCACCAACATGGTGTGACTCCGGCGGTGGCGTAGTGGCAGACAGTTCACTGAAAGGGATTTAGAGCATGGAAAGAGGCCAGCACGGTGGCTCAGAGGTTAAGACTGCTTGCTGCTCTTGCAGGGGACCTGAGTTCGGTTGCAGCATCTATAATTGGTGGCTCACACTCTGTCATTCCAGACCCAGTGCCCTCTCCTGGCCTCTGTGCACGCGCGCACGCATGTACACACACACACACACACACACACACACACACACACACACCCCGTGACGCATCTATGGAGGATCCAGAGACAACTTGCTGGTGCTAAATTCCTGCTTCTACCATATGGATCTTGGATATTGAACTTACATCATCAGGCTTGTGACTGAACACCTCTTTCCACTGAGCCATCTTGCCAGCTACAGACGTTTTGCTGTTTTTAGTCTTAAATTTTATTTATTATTCTATTTGAGACAGGGTCTCACTGAGTAGCCCTGACTTGCACAGGATTCACTAGGTAGACCAGGCTGACCCAAAACTCTCAGAGATCCACCTGCCTCTGACACCAGAGTGCTAAGATTAAAGACACAGACCACCATGGTCTGACTTAATTTTTATTTTTGCTGACCTAGCTTGCGATTCAATTGCCTCCAGTCAGTTACTCATAACTTTTTAAATTACTTTTAAAGTCACCAACAAACTAAAGGATAAAATCATGGGCACCTGTCCATTCCTCCACGTGCTACTTTCCTGAGCTGCCAGGTTTCGTGGAAACACTACCGAAACTTTTCCATCTCCTGCCACCTCGCTGGCTCACTCGGCTTTGTTACCGGAAAAGGCATCTCTAAAGCAGGGGTTATTTACTTTCACTGTAAGGGTACTTAGAAGAAAACGAGACAGTTTACAACCTGTTGCTCTCAAGCTGTTGCCAGCACAATTGTAGCCTGCTGGGGCCTCCGTTTTCATTCTTCCCCTCGCGGAATGTTGCCGCCTAGATCCATGTGTCAATGTTGGAGGGAAAAAGGTGCGACCATTTTCCCGACGTGTGAAGCAGAACTGCTAGATGCTGGCAGCCTGAGCTCTTGGGAAATAGCATTATTGGTTATGAGGAACTGTAACTGAAACTGTGTGCACTGTGTGTGAGGACACTGCTACCTAGTTAGCATTTACCGGGTTTGCAGTTGGCATGACTGCACACTATTATATATGCACAGATTGATTATACAGGAATTTTTATGCATATTAAAAAGAGTATATTAACATGTTATGCTATATGAATAATGCAAGGCAAAAGATGAGTACTATCTGAAGAAAAACCTTTAATTTCAATCATTTTGAAGATTTATTTATTGTTAGTTTATGTGTATGAATGGTTGCTTGCATTGTGTTATGTATGTGCACCATGTATATGACTGGTGACTGTGAGGACCGGAAGGGGGTGTCAGACCCCCTGAAACTGCAGTTTCTGATGACTGTGAGCTGCCATGTGGGTGCTGGAAACTAAGCCTGGGACCTCTGAAAGAGCAGTAGGTCTTTTTTTTTAAATAATTATTTATTTTTATTTTCTGTGCATTGGTGTTTTGCTTGTATGCCTGTGAGGAAGTCACATTCCCTGGAACTTGAGTTACAGGCAGTTGTGAGCTGCCATATGGGTGCTGGGAATTGAACCAGGGTCCTCTGGAAGATCAGCCAGTGCACTTAACCACTAAGCCTACTCTCCAGCCCCAAGATCAGTAACTCTTAACTGTAGTAAGATCTTAGCCTCTGAGCCACCTTTCCAGTTCCAATTTTAATGATTTTAATAATATTGGGGCTGAGATGGCTCAGTGGCTAAGAGCACTGGCTGCTCTTGCAAAGGACCCGGGTTTGGTTCATGCCACCCACATGGCAGCTCACAGCAGACCTTAACTCCAGTGCAGGGGGATCCAATGCCTCTTTCTGGCCTCTGTGGGCACCAGACACACAGGAGGTATCCAAATACACATGCATGTAAAACACCCATATACACAAACATTTTTAAATGATAAAATGCAAAAAAAATTAATGACTTTAATACTGTTAAGATATATACAACACCAGTACTTACTTAGTAGGGAATAAAGTTAAGTGACAACTTCAGAGAACAGATCTATCTCCAAATACCAACACTGCCGCTTTCTGTGTATGGATCTTGAGTGCGTTACTTAATACTACTTATGTCCAACTTTTTTGTCTTGAGAGAGCAGAGCAAAGCCTAACACACACACTGGGTGGTTTATGCTTTGTTTAGTCTGGGTTTTATTCTTGTGGGGTTTTTTTTTGAGACAGGGTCTCATGCAGTCCGAGTTGGCCTCAGTCTTGCTATGCAGCTGAGCACAACCTTGAGCTTCGACCTCAGAGGCAGGTGTCTGCATGCCTGGTTTATGTGGCACAGGGCATCACATTCAGGCCTTCCTGCATGTTAGGTGAGCACTCTGCCATCTTAGCTACATGCCCAGCCTGTACGGGGTTGTTTTGAAGCATATAAGTAAAGTGTTTGCACAGGGTAGAGACTGAACAGACAGTAATTATACTGTGATTATTATATTTTCTATGTACTTACTAATTAGAATTCATGTAATTACAATATAAGTTGTAATTCTACGTTAATGACATATGATCAAATTTATAAGTAATAAGTATATAAATTATAATACATATACATTACTGATGGAATATATGATTTAACTCGATTCCAAGGTAGGGGCTTTGACGACAAAGGAACTGAAAAGCCTGCATTAGTCACACCCAGAGTCCAAACACTGGCAGCACAAACCACTCAGTAGGTGACTTGCTCTTCCTCTCTCAGAGCCATTGCTTGGGCTAGAGATGGCTCAGAGGGTAAAGGGCTTGCCGCACAAGACAGGCTGCCCGAGTTCAATCCCTGATGAGAGAGACTGAATCTAGAAAGTTGTCCCCTGACCTTCACATGCACACATCATGCACACACACAATGATAGTGTTGGCAACTTGGCACCCCCACAGTTCCTTCCTGAGCTGATGTGCAGGCATTAGTGACAGAGACAGGTTCTGCCACAGGTCTAAATGAAATTTGTGCTCAGGAGAATGGTGGGGAGGGATGTGGGCACTCAGTGTCCTCTGTATGTTCTGGTGTGAGGACCACTCTGGAGATTCGGGAGGCCAGAGGATCACATAGAATGCTCTTCTGTCGTCAGCTGGGCCTTCTATGACGTTCTCACACTGGTCCCTCATCCCCTGAGGCAGTGGGCCATCCCATCAGCCTGGAGAGTTTTCCTAGTTCTGAGGGCAGCCCCTGTGCCCAGAGATGCCAATTTCATTATTGTGGGGGCACAGAGTCAGTCATACTATTTAGAAGCCACACTATCAGAAATGTGGCAGAGGTTGTGAAGCCTGGCAAGAGTTCTCAGACTGCTCAGACCGAAATGGCCTGGAGGGCTTGTTAACAAGGGGATCCCGACTCAGTGAGCCAGGGGTTGAGAATGTGGTCCTGCACATGCTTAGAACCACTGTTCTTGACTGTGGAGGAGAGAGTCACAAAGGTGGCATTCATGCAGAAAAGAGTCACACCAGGCCTGTGGCTTTCGGCAGAGAAAGGACAGGTGGCAGCTGCAGTCCCCAAGCTGGTTGTTTGGGTTTGCATCTGTTCCCCTGGGAAGGTGCAGCGAGCACCTTTCAACTCTGCTTCCTCAGCCTGGCTTCATATGGGAGACTGTGAGGGACATCCTCTAAAATTTGCAAAAAGCAAGCTGGAGAGATGGCTCAGTTGAGAGTGCTTGCTGCTCTTGTAGAGTCTTGTTCCATTTCTAGAACGCGTGTCTGGCAGCTCACAGCCTGTGACTCCAACTTCAAAGGTTCTGACCCCTCTTTTGTCTTCTGAGGACACCTGCATTCACGTACACACACAGACGCACACATGCAATTAAAAATAAAAATGAGTCAGACCTGGCGGCGCATGCACTCGAGAAGGTAGAGGCAGGCAGATGGATCTCTGTGAGTTCAAGGCCAGCCTGGTCTCCACAGTGAGTTTCCGGATAGCTAGGGATATTTAGTAAGAGACCATCTTTAAAAAAAAAATCACAAAAGCTTCTTTTGGAGTAACCATCTCCTGCCCTAGCTTGTGTGGCTCAACTTCTAGCACTGACTCAGGTTTATTGGAGGTAGAACATTTCGATTTCTCACCTGACAAATAATTTTGTTTATTTACTTATTTACTTAATTTTCTTGATTGTTTGTTTTTCCAGACAGGGTTTCTTTGAGTAACAGCCCTAGCTGTCCTGGAACTCGCTCTATAGATCAAGCTAGCCGTGAACTCACAGAGATCCACCTGCCTCTGCCTCCCGAGTGCTGGGATTAAAGGCGTGCGCCACCACCACCCAGAGAATAATTTTAAACATTTAGACGTTAGCATGTCGGCCCTTGTTGGTGTTGCTACCGCAGTGCCTACAACACAGGGTGGCCCTAGTCCCTCCCACAGGATGATTTTCCTCAGCCCACTGCTGAGCCCTGAAGGCCTTTCAGTTTGCAATCCCTGCTGTCAGTCACAGGAGCCACTGAGGGCTTTTGAATCATGTCTTATAATTATGTTTTATAAGCTCCTTATTAAATGGAGAGGAACATGATACACTTGAACTGAGCCCATTCTCATTTTCAGAAGAAGGTTCTGGGTGACTGGCATGTTCCCTTCCGTGAGAGTGTCATAGGCTCACAGGCCTGGAGGACTCCATGTTCCCGACACCCTCTTCCTGTCACACAGAGCTCTTTAGGACATCCTTGACTTACGGCAGTCAGCCCTTCACCACAGCTCACCCTGCTGCCCACTTCAGCATTTCCACACTGGCCTGGGGCAGAGGAGTGGGCTCAAGAGGATGAAGCACAGCCAGGCAGGTTCTCCGTGTGGCTGTGTCTGGAGACTCCCCAAAGCCCTTCTGCTACCTAGGCTCCACTCTGCTCTTGAAACCCAGAGCAGCCTCCTCCCATGCTGGGGACCTCAACAGACGCTGGAACCGAAAGCACTGAGAGTACTAACCCTTTAACCACTGGTTTTCTTTTACAGAAAAGATCTCCCGTAGTCCAGGCCAGCGTCAAATTCTACGGGTAGCTAGGGATGACCTTGAACTTCTGATCCTTCTGCCTCCACCTTCAAGCTAGAAGAGAACAGGTGCCACTGCACCTGGTTCCTGTGGCCACACCTTTTTAATATTAACGAGATACTTTTCATGCAGAATGCCTATAGTTTATGCACTTCGACACACAACAGCGCAAGCACCAATGTCCTCTTTGAAATCCACAGGTACAAGATTTGTTTTTACCATAGATATTAGAGCATGTCCTTTTGTCTTAGTTGTTGCTGTCACTGTTTTGTGGTCATACGTATCAAACCTATGGTACTGCACAAGTTCAGTAAGCTATCTGCCTCTCCTATCCATATTAAGCAGAGAATGTTTACCTTTCCCATAAAAAGAAGCACGTTCTGGCTTCTGTGACACAGCCACTTCTCAGCAACACTATGCCTGCACTGTGGAGATGTTCAGTAACATGAGAGCAACAAACTACCTTGTGGTACTGCGACAGTCTATCAGTCAACACGCACAGCTACTAGGTAACCAATGGTGGGCAGAGTCTTCATAGCTGCATGCATGCATATAAAGATTTTAAGGAGGTGCTCTGCTCTTGCCTAAATGCCAAGTCCTGTAGCTTTCCTCAAAGTCATGAGGGTGAGTTGATTAGGTGCCCATGACTCTCAGAAACTCTGGACACTCTGAGGCACCTAGATGCCTGCTGGTTCCAGTCGCAATATAACAGGGATAGAAATTCCTCTGACAGGCAGATACAAGACTCCTACTTGACAAGGCAGTTCCACTCCTTGGTACAAGCATGAGAGAAATAGGAAGCTATACACACAGGAATGTGGCTGGAAATGCTCTGGCCTTCATGATAGCGCCACTCATAACAGCGCAATGGCGGGGCAAACCAAACGCTCAGCAAATCATGTACAGACAAATAAATGTGGCAAAGTCACAGGGCTGAAAAGAATATTATTCAGCAATAAAAGGAATAAAGGGGGATCAAAAAGATGGCTCAGCTTTTAGGAACACTGAGTGTTCTTGCAGAGGGTGTGGGTTCTAGCACTGATATAGTGGCTCATAATAATCCATAACTCCAGTTTCAGTGGATTTAACTCCTCTTCTGGCCCCTATAAGCTCCAGGCATGCACATGGTGGGCATACATACATGCAGACAAAATACTCATTTGGGTAAATAAAACAAATAAATCCAAAGAATTAAAAAAAAGAACCACCATCACCATCTCCACCATCACCACCACCATCTCCACCATCACCACCACCATCGTCACCATCATCTCCATCACCACCACCACCACCATCATCATCATCACTATCATCACCACCACCACCACCATCATCATCATCACCATCATCACCACCACCACCACCATCATCATCATCACCATCATCACCACCACCACCATCACCATCATCACCACCACCATCATCACCACCACCATCATTACCACCACCACCATCATCACCACCACCACCACCATCATCACCATCATCACCACCACCACCACCATCATCGCCATCATCACCACCATCATCACCACCACCACCATCATCATCACCATCATCACCACCATCATCACCATCATCACCACCAC
>LOJH01004398.1:5276-16334 GCA_001685095.1 Ellobius talpinus | reverse complement strand
GAGAGAGAGAGAGAGAGAGAGAGAGAGAGAGAGAGAGAGAGAGAGAGATCACTGGAACATGGAAAGAGAGTGACATTTTATTTATTTTTTTAGATTTATTTTATTTTGTATGTATGAGTGCTTTGCCTGAGTGTATGTGTGTGCACCACATGCATGCCTGGGGCCTAAGGAAGTGGTGAGCCTCCATGTGGGTGGGTGCTGGGAATTGAAACTGGTTCTTTGCAAGAACAATAAATGCTTTTAACTGCTAGGCCAACTCTCCGGTCCTGCGAAATAGGATCTATTGAACATATCTTGTACTCAGGAATTACATGGTTGCTTCTAGGCAGGGGGGCGAAGCTAGAGACATCATGAGTGACATCAAGCAAGTACCTAAGAGATGCTCCCCAACAGAGACGCAGGTAGACCCTTTCCACCGCATGGAAGAGCTGGGGCTCGGAAGAGTTAAAGTCTACATTATTTTGGTTGTTGTTGTTTGTGTTTTATGTTTTGTGTACCCCACGTTAGCCTTGACCTCACTACATAGCTGAGGATGACCTTGAACTGCTGACCTCCTGCCACTACTTCCTGAGTACTAGGATTATTGTTCTGTGCTGGCTGCCACGTCTGACCAAGCTGGAATTTGAACCCAGGTCTCTGCTTGTATTTGAGTAGGAGGTGGAAGGTCTTTCCATCCCACTTTACTCTATAGCTCTCTCATCAGTAAATCCAGTACAAAACCAAAAGCTTTTCAGAGAGGGTCTCTCAACTCACTACAAAGTGGAGGATGATCTTGGTATTCTGGTTCTCCTGCCTCCACCTCCCGAGTGCTGGCATTATCAGCTTGTGCCACCATGATGGGTTGTCTTAGGGTTACTATTGCTGTAATGAAACACAGCGACCAAAGCTATTTGGGGAAGAAAAGCTTTATTTGACTTAACTTTGTTTGTTTTTTCAAGACAGGGTTTCTCTGTTTAATAGTCTTGGCTGGCTATCCTGGAACTTGCTTCATAGACCAGACTGGCCTTGAACTCACAGAGATCCACCTGCCTCTGCTTCCCAAGTCCTGGGATTAAAGGTGTGCACCACCACTGTCTGGTGGCTTAACACTTCTTGTATCACCGTTCTTCAAAGGAAATTAGTGCAGGAACTCAAGCAGGGCAGGAACCTGGAGGCAGGAGCTGGTGCAGAAGAATGCTGCTCACTGACTTGCTCTCCACGGCTTGCTCAGTCTGCTTTCTTATAGGACCCAGAACAGCCAGGCACTGGTGGCACATGTTTTTAGTCTCACATTCGGGAGACAGATCCCTGTGAGTTCGAAGCCAGTCTGGTCTACAGAGTGAGTCCAGTGCTACACAGAGAAACCCTGTCTAAAAAAAGAAAAAAAAACTAAAAAAAAAAAAATCAGGACCATCAACCACAGTGGGCTGGACCCTCCCAGATCAATCACTGAGAAAATGCTCTCCCAGCTTGCCCACAGCCGGACCTTGTGGAGGCGTTTTCTCAGTTGGGGTCTTCTCCTCTCAGATGACTTTAGCTTTTGTTAAGCTGATATAAAAGTAGCCAGCACATGCATGCATCTATTTGGTACTGGGAATGGATCTCAAGACTTCATGCATGCTACCAGCTGAGCTGCAGCCTGGGCCCTGGTGGATGCTAGGCAAGCATGCTACCAGCTGAGCTGCAGCCTGGGCCCTGGTGGATGCTAGGCAAACACGTTACCAGCTGAACTGCAGCCTGGGCCCTGGTGGATGCTAGGGAAACATGCTACCAGCTGAACTGCAGCCTGGGCTCTGGTAGAGAATTGTATTGTTTACTTGTTTGGGGTTTTTACATTTCTTTCCATTAGTGAAATGCTGAACATATTAAGTCACCAGAAGCAGCAATAAAGTGCTAATTAGTTTATAATGATCCTTTGTCCCTACAACAGATTAAATTGAAATTCTCAGAAGCCTGGATTCTGGCCAAGCAGAGGAACACTACTGGAAATCCCTACTGGATCCCTCTTTGACTGAGGCCAAAAATCAAAATGGGGAGACTTCATTTCCCTCCAGCATGCCACTGGCCCCAAGGACTGCAGGTGGCAAGTGGGTGACACATTGGGACTGCTGGGGAAGTGTTTTTGGATGGAGAGCTAGTTCACCTCCAGTTTCCAAGTCCCCCAGCTTCCTGGATCAGCTCACCCGGGATGGCAGAGGCAGAAGGCAGAGCTGCAACTGCAGTCTGAAGGCATCATGGCGCCAGAGCAGATTTCGCCAGCTATTCTCACTCAACTTCAGGGTACGAAGAAAAGCATTAACATCTGCCATAAAGGGAAAGACGTGCACTTGGCAGATGGCAGGGGCAGATGTTACTGGGAGCCATGAATCAGGCAGCCTTTTGAGGGAGGAAGGGACCTCTGCTGTCTGCCTCTGAAGCCTGCATGGACAGGGTCATCAGAAACATGATCTGGCTGCCCACTCCTTGGCTCTGCCCTGGTTCAGATCACTGCATTTAGATGGATGAGAGGGTCACCTTAAGTGCCTGTCCCATCTGAAACACAAATGCCATTTTCAGGAAGAGAAGAAAGGAAGGATGCTGCAATTTATAGATTGGTTACTGCATCACCTATGTAAACCTGTCCGGTCCATACAGGACTCTATAAAAGCTGTTAGTCCCATTTCATAGGCAGAATCAAAGGATTAGCGCTATGAAGAAAACCACCCGGATTCTAGAGCCGAGACTCCACCTTAAAGTACCTATATTCTTACTCTGATGTACAAGTCTAGTATTTTCCAGCCTCACTTTAGGCGAGCAGGTCTCCTTTCAGGGCAGGGAGGAGCAGATTCTTAATTCACCCTTACTGTTTCTGCAATGCCCACTTTGGAGTCTCAGTCTTGGTCTCTCTGGCCAGCATGAGAATGTACGGGACACTGAGAAACTTCAGGGAGCCAGGCAGAGCCAGGGATATTTTCACCATTCAAGCTGGAAATTTAATGAATGGTCCTTGAGGCTGCACAGCAGCCTTTGATCTGCACATAATGTCACCAGGAAGCATCCTGAGAACCAGGTACCGTTTTGTCCTAGCACAGAATGGGCATGTGACAGGCACTCTGTAGCTATCTGCTGCAACTGAATGAAAAGAAGGGGTCCAAGGGCTGGAGCAACGGCTCAGCAGTTAAAAGCCCTTGCACTCATGAAGGTGGCGCACAACTGCAGGAACTCCAAGTCCAGGAGATCCAATGCCTTCTTCTGGCCTTCTCAAGCACTCACATGCAAAAGTGCATACTAACATGCACACACACACACACACACACACACACACACACACAAATATATTTTTAAAAAGATGTCTACACTTCCTTATGGGGCCAGGGTATGTCCCCTCACATACCTTAAGTTGATTTCCCACTGAACCACTGAGCAATCTTGGCCTCCGGATGTGAAGGCATAGCGGCCATCATAGGAAAGGGCCATTCCAGCCACCCCGTTTGGGTGGCAAATGATAGCACATGTTTTGTGTGGGTTGCCGTCAACTGGTAAGATCTGGAGTCCAACCTAGGGAGGCAAGTGTAATTAGATATTCAGACTTGACTACCTGAGTCTCAAGCTAGCCTGACATACCCAGGCTTCGCCTCCAGATGCTTGTGCTACGCATGTACACATCTGGAGTCATTTGTCAGAGTCAACATACAACTAGGTACAACTGCTTGGTGTATCTTCCGTGTAAACTAGATTGTTCCAGGTCAATAAAAAGAAAGAAAAGCATAATTTGGAAGCCTATGAGTTTTCACTGGGAAACTTTGAGAACTCTATTTGAAAACATCTCCTGGGAGATGGCACAGTGGGTAAAAGCACTTGTTGCCAGGCCTGACTGACTTCTACCGCCAGGACCCACATGGTGGAGGGAGAGAACAGACTCCTGAAAGTTGTCCTTTGACATACTGTGGCACGTGTTCACGAGCACATGTGTAGGTGTGTGCATGTGCAAACATGTGCATGCACACAAACACACTAAAAAATTAAAACAAAAAGAAAGAAATGCCTCCCAGAAGCCATTCTCACTAATCTGTGGTAATTTTCAGTTTGGCCAATGACCCATATGGAGGTAATTCTCTGCAGCAGAACTAAGGGCCCATGGGTCTTATCATCTGTTGTATTATTGAGTTTATTTCTTTGGGAAAGGACATTTGTGCCACAGTGCCTGTTTGGAAGTAAAGAACAACCTTCCCAAGGTAGTCTCTTCTCTTACCAGGTTCCAGGGCTCAAACTTGGGTCCCCAGATGAGGCAGTAAGCACCTTTCCTGATTGGCTGTCTCACGGGCCCTGGATCTCAAGGTCTTTAGATCACTGAACAGTCAGATGTCTTGCAGGGACAGAGAAGGGAAGCCTACCTTGTCTTTGTTGATGAACACCAGGTAACGCTTCTGCAGCTCTAATGTGGATCTAACAGGGAGCACCTGTGTGTGCTCAATAGGAGACCCATAAGCCGGTCCAAGAAGTGTCTTTCTATATAGGAAAAAAGTGCAAACTCCATAAACTTCAATGTATATTTTAAGACTATAATTGGTACTACCATACTTGTGTTGTGATGTGTTGTTTAGGGTTTGGGTTTTTTGTTGATTTTGTTGTTGTTGTTGCTGCTTTTTTTTGTTTGTTTTTTGAGACACAGAGTCTTGCTGGCCTAGAATTTTAGAATCCTTGCCTCAGTCTCCTGAGTGCTGGGGTTACAGGCACACACCTCTACACTGGAGTCCTTATAAATTTGTGATTCTGGATTTCCTGTCTTGTCACTCAGCTAATCTCTACGTGAGAACCTCTCAATCAAGTGCTGTCAGTGACTGCTGTAAAGAAGGGGCATTGGCTCCCAATGGCAAATGTTCTAGTGGGCTTGAGGGAAACTGCCTGTGCGGGAAGCTCCCTGTGGCTGCAGTGTGGACTTTCCCTCCTGACATTCTGTCCTAAGAAATGGTATTGAACAACTAACAAGAAAAAGGCCTGTGAGGAAATGGCATGTCTTGGCAGGATGCAAGCAGACAGGCCCACAGACTGGAATGAGACACCACCCTCTGTTCCAGAAAGCTTTAAATGACACTGTCACCAAATCCATCATTGCATCAAGTTGTAGTGACTCCGGTCAGGCCTCTTTAGCTCGACTTTATAATCTATTACAACTCTGTGCCATGTGCGGTAGTGTGCACAACTTGTGGGAGGAGCCCTCCTTTCCTTCCACCCCAAGGACTGAACTCAGGCCCTCAGGCTTGGCAGTGGCAGTATTTATCCACTTGTCTATCTCTCTGTCTCCACTTTTTTTTTTAAGCTCTTGATATTTTGCTCAGGCTGGCTTCAAACCCCTAGGCTCAAGAGCGCCTTCTGCCTTAGCCTCCTGCCGAGCTGGAATTGCAGGTACATGCCACCCACGGTACCCAGCTTGAATTACTCTAACTCCAGCTGCTTCCCCAAACAGGGGTCTGCTCTAAGGTGAGGTCCCATTGCGGGCTGTAAGTGCTGGATAAAAGAGAGCTGACCCTACCATACCAGCCTTGTGAGTACTTCTTCATGCCAGGTGTGAGGTAAGGTAGTCAGGATGCAGAAATGTGCAAGGTCTAACCCCTGCTACCAAGGCCATGGACCGGCAGGGACAGGAGACAAAGAGCTGTTTGAAGTGAGCAGTGCGGAGATGCCATGGAGTCCCAGGGTCTGGGGCGAAGTATTCCTAGTGGGGCAGCTGACTGTGCTCAGAATGATGGATCTGAGGCAAAGAGCCTGTAGTAAAAGAATGGGACTCAGGAAGAAGGTAAAGGCAGGGGACACGGATCTAAGAGGCACAGATGATGATGGGAAAGGGACAGGAGACAGAGCAAGGGGATACAGTGGCAGGAACAGTTTTCAAGGTGAGCTTTCTGCCCTGGACTGTAAGAGACTTGGCACTTTAAAACACTACAATGCCCACCAGGTAGACAACGTAACAGCTCATGCATTTTCCTAAGGCCCTACCACATGTTGGCAAGTGGGCAGAGGCAGGGGAACAGTTGTAAGAGCCCGGGGACAAGGTATGAGAAGACGGGGACCTTTGTCCCTGTTTGGGGAAGTTGTGGGGAGTAGGAGCTGTGGAAACTCCAGTCCTAGGGTCATTCAAGAAATTATGCAGGTCTGTGTACACCGGACCCTATACCCTAGTGCTCAGGACCACTACAAAATGGAAACAATACAAATGTCTAGCGCCATCTGCAGAGGCACGGGTGGGCAGGAATGGCCAATCCTCAGCCAGAACAACAAAGCTCTAGTTTGCGTCCCAAAGTGGGTGAGTCTCAAGACCATGTTAAGTGAAAGAAGTCAGACACAGAAGGTCACATGCTGTGTGACTCCATCTATAACATGAAATCATGTGCAGAACAGACAAGTTCAGAAGACAGAAGCAGGTCAGTGGTTTCCAGGGACATAGGGATGCAGGGCCGGGGAGTGGCTACCAATGGGAACGAAAGTGTGCTTTTTGGTTTTGCTTTGCTTTTTCGTGTGGTCTAGGTTGGCCTCAGACTCACTATGTAGTTGAGGACACAGCTTTTAATTTCTGGCCCTCCTGCCTTCACTCCCAAGTGCTGGCACTCCAGGCATGCATCTCTGGCTTATTAGGCACTAGGTAGAGAACTCAGAACTTTGTACATGGTAAGCAAGCACTCTACAAATGGAGCCAAACTGCCAGCTCAGGGACCAGTTACCCTTTGGGTGTGACAGCAGCTTTCTTGAATTGCACAACTTTGTTAGTGGATACAGAAAGAAAAAAAAAAGCGCTCAGAACAGTTCCTGACACAGGCATGTAACCGTTAGTGACAGTCAACCTGTCTGCCCATATTCTGCAAAACTCATATCTCTTCATTAGGATTGAAAGACATTTCATGTTCATTGTAAAAAAGAAGGTTCAAGCCTTCAGACATTCATAGAATAGAACATCCACATCCTACAATGCTGAATTCTGTCCCTAGAAAGACATGGGCCATTGTTTGGTACATGTGACTCACCCAAATTTACGTATACATGATTTCATAAGAATAGAGAATTAAACTATCCATGCATATTTGGAAATTTGCTTTATCTTTTACTGTATCTTGGAGACATTGCCATGTTACTGTGTAGACAGTTATCTCGTTATTTTCCCCCATTTGCTGAAAGCGTTATTGTGTTCTGGTGTACTGACATCATTTAACTAATGCCCTATTAATGGACATTTGAAGGTTTCCATTTCAAAACATATTTCCATACAAGAGATCCTTTTACTTATGTCTTGGCCTAGCACAGGGCACTTCTCCAGGCTCCATTCCTAGACGTCAGAGGGTATAAAATTTAACAGAGGGTGACAAATTGCTTTCCCCAAAGGTTACGCCAATTTATACCCCCACCAGTGGTTGGACAAGCAAGCCTGCTTCCCCGCACTCTCGCCAAGGCTCCACACCATCAATCACTTTTATCTTTACTAATCCCATTTGTAAAAAATGATGTCTTCCTTTCATCTGCCTCATCAAGAGAGGCTGCTGAGCATCTGCCCCTACGGTTATTGGTCTTCTGTGAGATGACTTGCCATAGCCTTTCAAACACCTAAAATGCATTTTAAAATTCTTTTTCTGATTCCTCATGAGAAGACAATGCTTCCCCAGTTGAACTATGGCTACCAGACTTACTATTTTTCTAACTCAAGAGATGCCTTACACAAGGGAAGAAGAGGTGGTTATACAGTACCCTTCATTTAATGTGCCCTTCATTTAAATGCTCTATGAACTTGACTTCCAACCTTTCTAAGTTATTTCCTATACTTGAGATTAGCCAAGAGGCTGAGAAGTGATGGCAAAATTTTGTTTTTAATTTTGTTTTTTGTTATTGTATGTGTATGACGGGGTGGTTGGTGCACACATGCCATGTGGACAACTTTGAGGGGTCAATTTTCACACTTGGCCTCGTGTGGCAAGTACTTTTTACCTGAGGAGCCATTTCCTCCTGCCATATACACTATTTTCTTCTTTTTAATAGATTTATCTTATCTTATTTAAATTATTTATTGTAATAGGAGGCTGCTTTTTTGGTTCCCAGCTGCGCAGACTCAAAATAACCACACAGAAACTGTATTAATTAAATCACTGTTTGGCCAATCACTTAAGTATATTGCTAGCTAGCTCTTACATATAGAATTAACCCATTTCCATTATTTTATATTTTACCATGAGGCTCATGGCCTACTGGCAAGGTTCTAGCTGGAAGCTTGTGTCTTTCCCCTCTGGCAGATGCATGGCATCTCCTGACTCTACCTCCTTCCTCCCAGCATTCAGTTTAGTTTTCCCGCCTAGCTCTATTCGGCCTTATCACAGGCCAAAGCAGTTTCTTTATTCACTAACAAATAAAAGCAACACATATACAGAAGGACCTCCCACATCAATTTATTTATTTTTGTTTTAAGTGCATTGGTGTTTTGCCTACATGTATGTCTGTGTCAGATCCCCTGGAATTGGAGTTACAGACATGTGAATGTTGGGAATTGAATACAGGGCTCTTAACCACTGAGCCATCTCTCCAGCCCTGTACACTATTTTCTTGGACAATGCTTTGAGCTAACTTCAGATGGATGATCAACAGACAGAAATGTAAACACACACCACACACATATACACACCACACACACATACCACACACATCATGTACTACACACACAGACTACACACACCACATATACACACACGCACATACATACACCACACACACACACCACAACATACACCACACTCTCCACACACATACCCCACACATACTTCTGTCTCCACTGGTGATTAACAGTTAGCGGAGCTATAAGCCTGAGGCATGCTGTCTCCTACCTTGAATTCAGTTTCTAGGACTGACTAGGCATTTCTAGGGATGTTCTTTGCTCAGAAGTGTGTGTCCATTAAAGAGGGAACAGGAAGAGCACCCTGAAACTCTTCACCCATTTTCTCAAGTATTTTAAACACTGTGCCAGATTTCACTTCCTGTCCTAAGATGTAAGGGCTCTGTCATTTTTCCTCCCACCATCTGGAAAAGAACTGTTCTTGGTTAGGGTGAAGTGGGCAGGAGGAATGGTTCATGCTTGTAATCCCTGCACTTGAGAGGTTGAAGCAGGAGGCAGCCTGGGCTACAGAATGAGACAGTGTCTCAAAGTGAAAACAAAACAAAAACAAACAAAACCCCACAAAACCAAACCAAAGAGGAAGAGAGCCAAGGGTGGAGGGGAGCTTTGGAAATCTCATCTGAGATGTACTTCAAGGTATGAGCGTGGCCAGCCATGATGGATCATGCCTGTAATTACAGTACCCGGGAGACTGGGTTGCATAGCAAGACCCCCGTCTCAGAAACAAAATAAAACCAACCAAACAACTAAAACTCTGCTCTTCCTCCAGCAGCCTGGGCACACTGCTGCTGCTGCTGGCTCCCCCATCAACCATTCCTTCTGCCTCAGCGCCTTCCAGCTGTATCCATTGGCATCTAATCCCAGGCAGAGAGGCTCCCTCCCCATAGGGTCTAACCCTCTGTGCAGTCCCTTGCAGAGGGCCGAGTTAGAGCAAGAGCCAAGGATTGAGTCTTGACCAACCTGCCTGCCTAACTGTCCAGAAATTACGAAGCCTCCCCAAACCTCAGAGGGACAGTACTTTGCAAGGATCTGGGAAACTGAAGACAGTGACCCTACTGCAGGGACAGCACACAAGGTCAGTGTCCAAGGTGAGGGAAATCTGGGACCTGCAGGTCTTGCAGAATCTATGACCACACCCAACAGAAGGACACCTCTGCAGGGAGGAAAATGCAGCCGTGGCTGCCCTGGGTGGGGTCCACAACCCCCATCCACCTTTCCGCAGCCTCCTTCCCACAGCTTTAATACCCCCTGCTCTTGACCCCAGCCAGCCTCCACCCAGAATTAAGAGCATAACTCAGGTGCTCTCACACGGAGTGGGATCTAGAACTTGCCTTGTCCAAACTTGGAATTTACTGATCCCAGATCTATCCTTCCTTGTCTCTGCCCCCACCCATTTGAGGTCAATTCCATTTTCTGGCTACGTGGGCCTCGGTCTTCAAGGTATGTGGGAAAGCCTACGCTTGCTCTCACTCACCCTTTGCTCTCAGCAAACACTGCTGGCCCTGTCCCCAGATGCAGCCTGCGTCTGACCCTTCCCGACCACTTCAGGCCACTATCATCTTCACAGAACAGCCTCCTCCCCTTGCTGCACCCACAGCCCAGCCCTGGGGTGGACACTAGAGGCCCGCCGCCCTGAGGGTTTACCTTCCCACCCTCTCCACTCACCCTTCCCCAATTCCACTCCAACCAAGCAACTTTCTAAGAACTTCTCAGCCCCCAAGCACCTTGTTCCTGCAGATCCCATCTGTGGGCTCTCCCCCGAATGTCCTACATCCTGATTTATTTCTCCCTCCCTAAGACCCCCCCTCCCCGTACTCTTTGAAGACAGCAGCCTTTCTGTCCCCAGGGACTGCCTCGGGACATCTGTCTCTCCAGTCTTTATGTGCAGAGCTACCACAGCTACCTACTCACTATTGTGTTGTCCCCCCACTTACTAAAGTGTCCCCCCACGATGGGGCTTTGTTCACCACCGGGAACACTACCTGGCCCATGTAAGGAATGAACAAATGATTGCAATCAGATGGACTCAAAACGCCTCTGATAAGCAGCAGGAGAAGAATCAAACACACTGGGTGTGGCAGTGCACACCTGTGACCCCAGGACTCAGGAGGCAGAGGCCAGGACTACAGAGTGAGACCCTCTCTCAAAAGAAAATCAAAACAACAACAAAAGTCAAACAACTGGCATGTTTTGTTAAATGGTTGGCTTTGGTTTAGGTTTGGTTTTTTTTCCCCGTGTGGAAAAGGATGGCTGGTTTTGAAACACCAGTGACTTCTGGATTCCAGGGCTGTGTCCTTCAGAGAGATACACGGGCATCAAGCGCTGGGTCCTCTACCTCCCCAGTACCTGGCTTAAAGCAAGGATGCCACGCTGACATCCTTATTCAGGTATGGCCCCATTGTGTGTTTTTGCTCTTGGGCGAACCTGACTTAGGTTATCCCTTTGTTACCAGT
>LOJH01004397.1:40282-57372 GCA_001685095.1 Ellobius talpinus | reverse complement strand
AGTTTCTTTATTAACCAATGAAAGTAACAGACAGATAACCCTCCTCCATCAAATGGGTATGGCAACACCCGTCTGTTTCTAGCCTCAGGAAGGTAGGGAGGCAGAAGAAACCATATTGGTGAGCTCTGCTTTTGATTGGGAGACTACCTTAAAGAATTAGGCAGAAAGCCACATTCAGGAGACAGAGACAGGCATATCTCTTGAGTTCGAGGCCAGCCTTGTCTAAAGAATGAGTTCCAGGACAGCCAGGGATACAAGAGGAGGAATCAAGAAAGATTCCCAGCCGGGCAGTAGTGGCACATGCCCTTAATCCCAGCACTCGGGAGGCAGAGGCAGGTGGATCTCTGTGAGTTCGAGGCCAGCCTGGTCTATAGAGTAAGTTCCATGACAGGCTCCAAAGTTACAGAGAAACCCTGTCTCAAAAAACCAAAAGAAAAGAAAAAAGATTCCCTATGTCAACCTCTTGCCTACACACTAGTACATGCATTTTGCACATGCGCGCACGTGTATGCACACACACACACACACACACAAAGAATAAAGCAACAGGCATTATGGAACTCCTTGAACACAGCTAGAGGGTCACCCCTAAATGAGACTGGACCTAAAAGTTTTGAAACTTGTCCTTGAATTCTCATATTTCTTTTTTGTCTAGATCAGGAAGCTGGTCCCACGGAAAATTATATCTCGGGATTCACGTGAGTGCCTGGGGAGCATGGGGTTGAGGGGTTGTTCTATGAAAGACCTATCAGTTTCTCTCTTTTTAAAAATTAATTATTTAATTTATTATCCATACTGTTCCATCTACATGTATCCCAATAGGCCAGAAGAGGGCACCAGATCTCATTACAGGTGACTGTGAGACACCATGTAGTTGCTGGGAATTGAACTCAGAACCTTTGTAAGAGCAGCAGCCAGTGCTCCTAACCTCAGAGCCATCACTCCAGCCCTGACCCACCAGTTTTCAGTTGTTCATAAACACTTGTAGTTCCCCACTAGTCCAGTATACCTTAGGAACATCCTACCCTGGCGGGGAGGGAGGAAAGGGTCAAGGCCCCTGTCAGAGCTGTGCGATTCCTGTGTGAGTCCAATTGTATGTGTTCATATGCTAATGCTTCTGTGTGGTTCTTGGCATCGACTGTCACATAGCCCCGCTGGCGTGTCTGTTGGTGGGGGAGGTAGTAAGGATTAAACCCCGAGCTTTGTACAAATGAGACCAGTGCCTTCCACTGAGCTATATTGCTGTGCTAGCTCTATGCTTCAAAGTCCATAGAGATAAATCTGGGGTGGAGAGATGGCTCCGGGAGTGAACTGCTCACTGTCGCTGGATTGTTTAAAGGCAGAGAGACGAAAGAGAGACTTGGTCTGATCTTAAGCAGAATAATTTTATTCACGGCAACTGGGCATGTTTGTCACCTCGTGTGCAGATGGCCAAAATGCCTATCGAAGATGGGATGCGGCCCCTCATAGAGTCGGCCGCCCTCATGGGAAGGTGGGAATTATAGTCTTCTCAGCAGGAAACTATCATTCCTAACTCTGAGAGGATATTTTAAAAAATGTTGGCTAGGCAGTGGTGGCGCACACCTTTAATCCTAGCACTTGGGAGGCAGAGACAGGATCTCTGTTAGTACAAGGCCAGTCTGGTCTACAGATTGAGTTCCAGAACAGCCAGGACTATACAGTGAACTCCTGTCTCAAAAACAACCAATAAAATAAAATAAATAATAAAAAGAAGGGCAGGGATGTTATAGCTGTTTTCTACTGGAGGGACAATTTGTCAGAGGGGGTCCATTGAAGAGGGGTGCTCAGGTCATGTAGCAGCAGGAAAACTTGATCATCAGCGTCTACAGATCAGGCAGTTGTCCTGTATTCCTGAAAAGACTTAAAAAATAATTATTACAGGGCTGTAAGCAGACGATTTGGTTACAGAGTAGGACGGAGAGGTTTTCTGGGAAAGTTGGGGGGGAGCTGAGGTGAGGGTGGGAGAGAGAGAGTGGGTCTGGGAGAGAAAGTGGGCATGGAGTTGATTCAGGGTGACAATGACTGTTCCCATTGTCAGCACTGTTGCACCGAAACGAGTTAGCAGAAGTAGCCAGGAGCTTCAGAGCATCAAAGGAAGAGAGAAGGGGAAAACAGGGGGCGGATGTCTGGCTGGGAGCTAAGTGGATTAAGGTCCCTCGGAGCCAGAGTGTCTCCAGGGCATCTAAAAGGCCTTTTTGCAGATGTATTGAGAGCAATTGGAGCTGCTGTCGGGTAAAAACTACTTGGATGCAGTGTCCACAGAGGTCAGAAGAGGGCATCAGTTCCCCTGCTGCTTTAGTTATAGATGGTTGTGAGCCATGTGGGTGGGAATTAAACTTGGTCCTCTAGAAGAAAGCCAGTGCTCTTAACCACTGTGCCATTTCCCCAGCCCTGAGTGCCCAACGGTGCATGTGATTGTAGCCAAAAAGCAGAGAAGTGGTGTGAATACTCAGCTTTGAGACAGGGCTTCTTTATGTAGTCCTGGCGGTCCTGGAACTCTTTCTGTAGACCAGGCTGGCCTCAGACATACAGAAATCCGCCTGCCTCAGCCTCCCGTGTGCTGGGATTAAAGGAGTGTGCCACCACTGCCACCTTAGCTAAGAGCACTTGATCTTGAAGAAGACTCAGGTTTGGTTCCCACTGTCCACATGGTAGTCATAACTTCATCCATAATTCCAGTTCTAGAAGCTCTGACCCCTCTTCTAACCTCTGTAGTCACTGTGTACATATATGGTACACATACATACACAGATACATACATACATACCTGCAGGAAGAACCCTCATACACATAAAAAATAAATCTTTTAAAAACAATGAAAAGAAAAATCTCAGCCCCTTGAAACTAGCCCTGTCACTTATAATTGCAATATTACACACTTTTAGAGGCAGAGACAGGAGGATTGCTGCAAGTTTGACGTCAGCCTGGTCTACACAGTGAGTTCCTAGTCAGCTAGAACTTCATGACAAGACCCTACCTCCCCCAGAGCCTTCCCCAAGGTTTCTAGTATATGGCTTGCTTCCATCTGTCTTTTTTCTTAGTCTCTTTTGTGATAGGGTTTCATGTAGCCCCAGGCTGACCTCAAACTCTTAATCCACCCACTTCCACCACCCGAACATTAAGATTATAGGTGTGAAAGTATTCTGTTTTCCCACTGATTTGCCAATATTCTGAATGAGATCGGTGGACCTTTATCTCCGTGTATGTGCATGTCTTTGTGTGGGTACAGATGTGTGTGTCCCATGACTTGCATGGTGTCAGTCCTCCTTTGTTTTTTTTTGTTTTTTTTTCAAGAATGCCTGTATATTTGCAGGCCAGAAGAGGGCACCAAATCTCATTACAGATGATTGTGAGCCACCATGTGGTTGCTGGGAACTGAACTCAGGACCTCTTGAAGAGCAGCCAGTGTTCTTAACCACTAAGCCATCTTTCCAGCCTCTTGGCTTCTGTCCTGTTGGAGGTGGGGTCACTTGTGCTTTTAGGTATTCTCCTGTCTCCACCTTCCATCTTGATGTAGGAATGCTGGTTTTTTAAGCGTTTATTTATTTTTTATTTTATGTGTTTGTATGTGTCTTTGCACCCTATATGGATGCTGAGAACTGAACTCAGGTCCTCTGCAAGAGCAGTAAGTGCACTCACCACTGAGCCATCTCTAGCCCCCACCTTTGTTTTTGAGGGCAAGGTCTCTAGGACTTGGAGCTTGCTAATTAGGCTAGGCTGACTAGACTGAACCCCAGCGATCCTGTCTCCAACTCCCAGACTCCGGGATGACAAGCATGTACCACAATGCTGAGCTTCTTCTGTAGGCTGCGGATTCACTACAAATCCTCATGCTTGCCTAGCAAGCAAGCACACTGTAGACTGGGCTCTCTCTTGCTCCCTGGCCTTTTTATCTTTTAACAGTTATTTTGAAGCTGGGCTGTGGTGGCGCACATCTTTAATCCCAGCGCTCGGGAGGCAGAAGCAGGCAGATCTCTGAATTTGAGACCATCCTGATCTACAGAGCGAGTTCCAGGACAGCCAAGGTTATGCAGAGAAACCCTGTATGGGGGCAGGGGACTTTGTAGTTTTTATGTGTATGGGTGATTTGCCTGCATGCATGTCTGTGCAACATATGTGTGCCTGGTGTCCGTGTAGGCCAGAAGAGGGTGTCGGATCCTCTGAACAGATGGTTGTGAGCCTCCATGTAGATGCTGGGTATTGAACTGCAGTCCTCTGCAATGGCAGCCAGTGCTCTTGACCACTTAGCCATCTCTCAGCCTCACCACACCCTTATTCAATGCTGGAGACCCAGGGCGTGGCACATGCTAGGCAAATGCTCTGACACTGTACTACATCCCCAGTCCTCGATCTCTGAGACAGGGTCTCACCACTTAGTCCAGGCTAGCCTTGAACTCATGGCCCTCCCGCCTCTTCCCAGCAAGTGTATGAAGATCTCAGGGTCTCCATACTCAAATTGATGCTTGTTAATGTCTTCATTAGAACCATGCTAGAGGACAGCAAGGTGTCTAGTGGTTTGGATTTGCGCTCCTCTGGGGTCTTCATGGTGCCTAGGAGCTTTTGTTCTTTTGTGTTTTTTTTTTGAGATAGTTTCTCTATGTGGTCCTGGTTGTCCTGGAACTAGCTCTGTTGGCCAGGCTGACCTCGAACTCGGAGGTCCACCTGCATCTGCCTCCTGAGTGCTGGGATTAAAAGCATGCACCATCAATACCCGGCTCGCCTAGAAGCTTTTGTTCCTTTGTTTTGTTTCTTCAAGACAGGGTTTCTCTGTGTGGCCCCAGTGATTGTCCTGGAACTAGCTCTGTAGGTCAGCTGGTCCCCCAACTCATCACCTGCCTCTGCCTCCTGAGTGCTAGGATTAAAGGTGTGCACCACCACCACCTGGCACTGAGAAGCTTTTCGTGTGTTTACTGACTCTGTGGGTTGTGTTTCCAGTTGGGTTGTGTTCTTTACTCCGGAGTTACAGGAGTTCTTTATGTTCTAGATGAAAAAAAGCTAAGCCTGAAACTATAGCTGTGTGATAGAACCCTTGTCTGGCAAGCATGAGACACACCTTAGCTTCAACCCCCAGTACACCAAAAACGACGGTAAAATTTTTTCCTATCTTTTCATTTTATTGTTGTTGTTGTTTTGTTTTGTTTTTTTGTAATGTGTATGGGTATTTTGCCTGCATGTACGGCTGTGTACTGCATTCTTGCAGTACCTGTGGAAGCCATAAGAGGGCACCAGATCCTTTGGACCTGGCTTTACAGATAGTTGTGAGGCTTCATGTAGAGTCTGGGAACTGAAGCCCAGGCCTGGAGAAGAGCAGCCAGTGCTCTTACCTGCTGAGCTGTCTCTTGAGCCCAGGCATCCTTTGTTAATGTTGTCCTTTGATGCAGCGTTTTGTGTTCTGATGAAGTACCATTCACTACTCTTGGGTTGATTGTGTTGCCCAACCCAAGTGGGGGGGGTGTCACATGAATAGTGAAGTTGTGGCTCCTCGCAGCCACCAAACCCACACTTGCACCCCTTCCCCAACTCTGCACTGCAGACCCACTCTGTGCACCATTGGACGGAAGGGATGAGCAGTCCCAGGGAGGAACACTATCAGGCAGACACTTCTCATGTTACCTCGCTGCCTTGGACAGTGTCGCAAGCACAGAGATGCCCATCCTGTCCTCTGTCCATCTTCCTCACTGCCGTCCTGGGAGCAGAGATGCCCATCCTGTCCTCTGTCCATCTTCCTCGCTGCCGTCCTGGGAGCACAGAGATGCCCATCCTGTCCTCTGTCCATCTTTCTAGCTGCCATCCTGGGAGCACAGAGATGCCCATCCTGTCCTCTGTCCATCTTTCTAGCTGCCGTCCTGGGAACACAGAGATGCCCAACCTGTCCTCTGTCCATCTTCCTCGCTGCCGTTCTGGGAGAGGACTTAGGCGCCACCTCACCAAGAACATTGGTCTGGATCATATCACCCCCACCCCACTTCTCATCCTAGTGATTCTCTCTCTAGCTTTAGGCTGGGTTCACCCTGCTGTTTAACTTGTACGTGTATGGTAAATCCTGTCTGTACACATGTAGGTCATGGGCTTGCACCATGGGAAAAGTGTATTTTTCCAGGAATGCTGTGGTCATCTGTAGTCACGCAGTTTTCTGTTTGCTTTTCATAGCCGGTTCTTCCAGATAATCCTTTTGTTGCCTATGAATCCTAATTTCTTACCTAAGCTGTGTCACATTCTCCGTTTGAGAATCCCAGTGTGTGCGATAAGGGGCCTGCTGACCTCTCACAGCGGCCTGCCTTTTTGTGTGCCTTTTACCTTTATGAGCTCATGCCTTGGTCTTAGCTGCGGGAGCCTTGGAAGCCTTTGGGAAGATTTCAGGGAGGATTTGATGTTGTTTCTGCCAGGAGCTGGAGGACGCCAGTTCCCACCAGCCACTTGGCTTTCCCAAGGAGAAGTGACGTGGGGTGGCTGAGCTTTAGGCCTGTTGGTAAGCTAAGGGAGCAGGGCCTGGGACCCTGCTTCACCTCACAGGCCCCAAGTTCAGGAGCCAGAGCAGAGTCACCCACTTTACCACCTGTGCTGTGTCTTGATAATTGACACAGAAAGACCCAGTGCATTGTGGGTAACGCTGTTCCTAGGTAGGGAGTCCAGAGCAGCATAAGAGAAAGCTGGCTGACAGCAAGCAAGGAAGGAGCTGCGTATTGATTTTCTCTCTGCGCTTGTCTGCAGATTTGAAGTTTCCTGCTTTGGCTTCCTCACAGTACTGTGAGGAATTGGAAACTGAACAAACCCTTCCTCCCTGTGTCACAGCAGCAGAAATGAAACTAGGACACCACTTTCTGACCTCACTTCTATTTGTCTTTTCTTTTCTTTTAAAAAAAATATAGGGTTTCTCTGTGTATCCTTGGCTGTCCTGGAAACCACTCTGTAGACCAGGCTGGCCTCGAACTCACAAAGATCCACCTGCCTCTGCCTTCCAAGTACTGGGGCTAATTAAAGGCATACACCACCACCGCCTAGCTTTGTTTGTGTACTTTTCTGCTTAAATTATTTTGTGTGTATGAATGTTTTACTTGCATGTGTGTCTTTGCACCTTGTTTGTGCCTGGTGCCCATGGAGGCCAGAAGCGTGTTGGATCCCCTAGAATTGGAATCACACATGGTTGTGAAGTGTCATGTGGGTGCTGGGAATCGAACCCAGGTCCTCTGAAAGAGCAGCTAGTGCTCTTACCTGCTGAGGCATCTCTTCAGACCTTCTCCTACCCTCTTAAATCCCAAAGTGTCAGAAAACTATCCTCAGGAGTATAGAATTGCTCTCAGGTGGGAGGGCCCTACAAATCACTTAGCCAAATCTAAGCAGTGGGGTGCAGAGTTACCTATAATGAGTTCTGTCTGCTGAACACTTAGTATGGAGTCACTCGAGTCTCAGCACAGCCCTTAGGTGCATATTGTTTTCCGTGTCTCGAAGATGAGGACATGGGTACAGAGTTTATCTGCCCAAGTTACTACACTACTAGCAAGAAATAAAGCTGGTAATTAAAGCCTGTGCTTATTCTAACATGCTGTCATGGACTTAAGTCAGTGTGTGCCGTGTACTGAAGTGGCTTTGTCTGCTGATGTGGATGCCACTGTGTGTGGCTGCCTTTGGGGCTCCCTCCACTGTCATTGCTGTCATTGTCACCTTTATGTGGCTTGCTCTGACCATTGTGTTTGGTAGTTTTTTGTTTTTTTTGAAATGGGGTTTCTCTTCATAACAGCCCCTTGCTGTCCTGGAACTCACTATGTAGACCAGGCTGGCCTCAGATTCAGAGATCCACCTGCCTCTGCCTCCCGAGTGCTGGGATTAAAGGTGTGCACCACCACGCCTGGCTGTTGGGATTTTTTTAATATTTATTTTTAGACAAGGTGTTACAGCATAGCCCAGGCTGGCCTTGAACTCCCAGCATTCTCACTCCCTCCACCTCCTGGAGGAGGCTGGGATTATTGGCATGTACCATGACATCCAGATCACTGAAGTCTGTATACTGTAGGCTGGTGAGGTGGCACAGCAGATAGAGGCACAAAGCCTGTTGACTTTGTGTTTGATCCCGGATACTCACATGGTAGGAGAGAAATGACTCCTCTACATCATCCTTTGCCCCACACGCCTGGGCTAATGCACATGTATGCATATAAGTACACAAATAGATATTAAGGTTAGTTAGAAATCAAAAATTGGGCCAGGCGGTGGTGGCGCACGCCTTTAATCCCAGAACTCGGGAGGTAGAGACAGGCGGATCTCTTTGAGTTCAAGACCAGCCTGGTCTACAAGAGCAAGTTCCAGGACAGGCTCTAAAGCTACAGAGAAACCCTGTCTTGGGAAAAAAAAAATCAAAAATTGACTTGGGAGGTGGTTGCACACACATTTAATCCCTGCACTCAGGAGGCAGAGGCAGGTGGGTATCTGTGAGTTCAAGGCCAGCATGGTCTACATAGAGTTTCAGGACAGCCAGGGCCTGTTACATTGAGAAACCCTGTGTCAAAAAACGCTTTTTTGAGTTCCAGGATAGCCAGAACTACACAGAGGAACCTTGCTTCAAAAGACAGAAACAAAACAACAGCAAAAAAATTAAAAGTTGTATACTATTGCTGCTGTTGTGGCTACACTTATATTTCTAGCTACTCGCATGTATCAGGAGGAGCACTTCAGCTCAGCCTGGGTGACAACAGTGAGACCCTGTTTCAAAGCATGCATATCCATTTTTAGTGGGTGTGCTACACATCTATAATCCCCAGCATTCAGGACACAGAGGCACGTGGATCTCTGAGTTTAAGGCCAGCCTGGTCTACAGAGTGAGTTCTAGGACTATGTAGAGACCCTCTCTGGGAGGGGAAAAAAAGCTAAAAACACCTCCCCCCATATATGCTTTCTGGTATATCTTGTGTCTTGTACTGGTGCCCACAGAGGCCGGAGGATAGGTTGTTATGAGACAAATCTCCCTGCACATGAGTACTGGGAACTGAATTTGAGTCCTCTGCAAGAGCAATAAGTGGGGCTCCGGGGTTAAGAGCAACTGGTTAGCTGCTATGTGGGTGTAGAGAATTGAATCCAGGCCCTCTGTAGTCAGTGTTCTTAACTCCTGAGCCATCTCTTCATCCCTCTTGCTGAATTTTTTTAGAACTGCAGTGTAAGGATTTTTAAAAGATGACAGTGGTGGCGCACATCTTTAATCCCAACCCTCAGGACACAGAGGCAGGCAGAGCTCTGTGAGTTCAAAGCCAGCCTGGTCTACAGAATCAAAGACATTCTTATTATTGCCTCATCCCTGCTGATGAGCACGTGGGAGGCATGAAAACAGCAGAAATGAGGAAGGCTCTGGGGCTAGAGTGTGGGAAGCAGGAACTTGCATCTAGATGCCATGTAGTCGGTGCTGGCGGCTCTCCAAAATGATCTGGTTTTCTGAGACTTGGTCGGTCTCTGTGTAATCTAGTCATTCTTTGAGCTCATGGCCTTGGTGAGAGGGCAGCTGGAATGACATAGTTCAAAGGTCAGAGATGGTGTCACAGGGGGCAGCTGGACATGACAGTTCACAGTAGTCACAGAGATGGAGATTTGGGCATCACTGGATTATTGATGATGATTAAACTCCTAAGACTGGGTAGGATCATGTAAAAGGTGTAAGATAGCATAGTATGTTCCAGGACAGTCAGAGCTACAAAGTAAGACCCTGTCTTGGGAAAAAGATATGTGTGTGGTGGAGGTGGTGGTTGGTCCAACAAAGAATGAAGTCTGAACCAGAGAACTCATTATGGGCACCAAGCAGGGGGCAGGCAGATATTCAATCAAAACCTGGCAGGCAGGATAGAGAGCTAGCGCCCCCACAAAGCCTTCCCTTATGTTCCATGCTTCCCTAAGCCCAGGGTGAGCTCTCAAAATCAGATGGGATTCATCTCCCATCACACTTCTGTGCCCAGGGACACACAGCCAGTGACTTAAGCAGATGGACATTACTCCTTTCTCTCCTCCCAGCTCCTGATAAAGAATCAAAAAAGCTGATGCCCAGAACATCCCTACCTTCTGTCAAGAGGCTGGCAGCAGCTGCCTCGGCACTTAGCAAAGTCAAGTAAGGAGGAGGAGGGAATTGGGGAGGAAGGGGATGCAAAGGAGAAACCCCTTCCACGCCTGTCTCAAGTTGCTGATGGAGATGTGTTCCAGGACATCTTCCACACCCAGTGGGGACAGCCAGAAACACCCATCCCAAGACTCCGGTAGGGTTCACTTCCTACAGTGGAAGACAAGGATGGGGGGTGTTGCTGGATAGAGATGAGCTTGGGTCTCTGAAGTTCTACTTTCATAGGCTTCAATGGCAGCTTCCTCAATGGGGGGGCACGGCAACCTGGGAGAAAGCGATCCAGAACCCAGGCTTCTCAACAGCATTCTTTGTCGAGTCAGGTGAGAAGTCAGAGACGTGGGAGAGGGCATTGCTGGAAGGAGATGGTTCCCACAGGTGTGTTTTACAAGGGTAGAAGATCCCAAGGGAAACAAGGAAGCTACTTTAAGGCATCCAGCTTCCACCTAAGACCCCATCCCTACCTTCACCACAGGAGGATGACCAGAAAAGCCTGGGAAAGGCCCCCTCCACAAATAAAACCCCCACTCCAGATAAAACTTGGCTTCCAGATAAGACCCTTGGCCCAGAGAAGAACCCAGCTCCCAACAAAGTCTCCACTCCAGAGAAGCGTGTTCCAGAGAAAGCCCTGGATTCTGACAAAATCCCCACTGCAGACAAGGCTGTCACTACAGGGAGTGCCCTTTCTGGGGATGAAGCCCCTGCCCTAAAAGCCCCAACTAAGGATGAAATCTTTGACCCGAAGGCAGCCCTTCCTGTGGACACTGCCCCCGCACTAGTAAAGATCTTGACCCCAGAGCACATGGTTTTTGAAGAGGACCCTTCTAGAGACAACACTCAGTGCCAGCATTTGCCTCCAGAAGAAACCACACAGGGGTCCCAGTCTCTTGCACCTCCAAATGACATCCAGGTGCCAGGACAGCACTTTCAAGCATCTAACTCCTCAGAGAGATCCTGCTGTAAGATGAAACATGGGCATGGGGACAGCTGCCCAGCCCACTCCAAGCCTGAAGATGAGGCTGCCGTGAAGGGTCTGCCAGCCAAAGATGAGACAGCTCCGAAAGAACCACTCCCCAAAGAGCTGCCTTCTGAAGGGGTGAGTCCCCAAAAGCAGGTGCCTCCAAAAGAGTCAGTCCCCACTCCCCAAGTACGACATACTATCAAACGGATGCCAGACCCTGAAGGAGCTCCCACACTTCATCCCGTGGTCCCACTAACCTCTTCCGAAGGCAAGAGTGACAGCGCCAGCGCAGATGCTATGGATGTTGTATCGTTAAAGGAAGAGCTGGGGTCACTAAAGAGTGCGCTGGAGCTTCTGGAGTTGAAACTGGAGTAAGTGGGCGGTAATGCAGATGGGCGGGGCGGGAGACAAAGGGAAGGGTCCAGTGTCTCACCTGAACCCCGTATCCACAGACAGAAGATGAGTGATGTCTGGGAGGAGCTGAAGACCGCGAATGAGAAGATCGAGTTGCTGGAGGTGGGTGAAATGCAGACCCAGGAGGGGAAGGGCGGTAGCTGTTGGCTCCCGTCCCTGATGCCCTCTCCCGACTAGGTTCGGACGATGCAGAGGACCAAGAAGTCCTTCAAACAGGCGCAGACACAGACGGAAACACAGCCGGCGGAATAAGGGAGGAACCTCAGCCTCACCTGGAGGGACGTCCATCCTGCTCGGGCCACCCCGGCCCTTGCACACAAGTTTGAGAAACTCCAAGGAAGTAAAAACTGAACTCTTAGATCAGCCTGGTCCATGTGGGGCGGGGCCAGCCAGCACACCACCCTCCGCATTCCTGGCGCGTGCTCTCGGGCACATCTGGCCAACATGTGGCTCCCATTACCATTCTCAAGTCCTGTGCAAGGCTATTTTTATCCACCGGATGGTTGGGGGCGGGGTGGGGGTTGTAGTCTCCTTCGGAGGCCAGCCCTGCGCTGGATGCAGGGTGGAGGGGCCCAGACCCTCCTGGATTCAGGAACCCAGCTGTGCACTAGAGGGTGGAGCCGGCCTTCTCTGGGCCCAGCCCCTCCCAGTTGGCCTCTGCCCGAAGGGACCTCTGTGTCCACTCACTTGGAATGATACTCGGCCCAGAAGTGAACTTCTGGCTTCGCTCAGGCACTAAGTCTAATAGAATTAACATTCAGGTCTGAGCCCTAGGCATCCCTGGGTGATTGCAGTGACATCCCAGGCAGGTCATAGGGCAGGGGACTAGGTGACATTTGTCCAAGCGTTGGCTAGTAAGGAATGCCTGTAATATCTGTCCCGTGTCCAAGTACGACAGGCATGTCTCGGTCTGATTCTTTGGTCTGTAAAGTGAGCACAAGCATGCATTGGATGGACCCCCAGAGGGGGTGTGACCAGCAGCAAAAGCAGTGACACCCACATCCCTGGGACTCCCCTGCACAACCGGAGCCTGGGGGACTGCTGAAAGCAGCGGCAACTAAACGAGACTGAGTCGCTGAGACTAGCTTTCATTGGTCATTCAATATTACCAGGAGGAGAAGGTGGGACCTGGCATTTTTCCCCCACCCACACCTGCCCAGTAAAGAGTGCTTAGCAGGCGGCGATCAACGCCCAATAGCACCAGAATTGAAGCAGAGGCAGTTTGAAAGCCCTGGGGCAGCACTGGGTTCAGTCCCATGTCCAGTACTCAGGGACCCATGCTGTGGGTCGTGTGTCAATAATAGTGCATACGGCCCAGTGTGCCTGTGGCCGTGGCTCCGGGCCCGAGCGTGCCGGTGCCCAGCAGGTCTGGTTGCCCAGTGCGCCATATCTCCCGCAGGATTCGCTCACGCTCCTCCAGCCGCTGTGCCCGCTCCAGCTCTTCTGCGGACGTGAAGACATTGACACTAAGGGGCCCGTCGGGCTCAGTGGACAGCTCCTGGTCCGGGATTGCGTCATCCGGGCCCAGCCTGGTCATGGTGTCTTCATCCTCGTCGTCCTCATCTTCGGGCTCTAGGGTGCTGCTGCGAGGGTCCCGGCGCGGAGCAGGGGTCCGGGGCCGCGAGCGAGGCGCGCAGGAGATGCTGATGACTAGCAGGCACAGGGTCAGCAGCAGGCCGAAGCAGACGCCCAGCACGAAGTAGAGACCGAAGCTCTCGGGGTTAGCTAGGGAGCAGGGAGCGGAGGTCATAGGGGGGCCTGGAAGGCTGGAGTCGGCCCATCTGGGAGAGATCCAGGGCCTAAGTTTGGGGCACAGAAAAGAAGGGCAGCAGGGGACAGGCACCTGGGGATAGGACTGAGCAGCTGGGAGTGGAGGGCTGCCTGGGTGGGTTCTGAGACCGGCTCCGTTCTCCCAGGCCTGGCCCTCACCTCGGATGTGTGCATAGGCCGCCAGGCTGTTGCTGAGTAGCTCCATATCCCTCCTTGGGGCATCCATGCTGCTGGGGCTCAGCTCGCCGGTATGCCTGCGAGGTCAGCCAGGTCAAGTCCTCCAGGGCCCAGGGCGCTCACTCCTGGGGCAGCTCCTCCACCCTGGAGGAGAGCAGTTCCCCTCATTTGGTCACAGATCTGGGCTCTGCCAGAGAGTCCTTGCTTCCCCGCAGACGCCCCTTCATCCCGGGGAGCAGCGGAGAAGCAGCACACGCTCCGCCCCTTCGTGGGGTCCCCAGGCGAGGCCCAGCGCACGGAAGGACAAGGCGGTGCCTCGGGCTCCCTTGCCGCCTCCCTCCTGCACCCCTCCGCCCGCGGGGCCTCAGCCCTGCTCACTCACCCGTCAGCGTCCCGCTGCCTGCCCCCGGCAGTTGCGTCTCTCCGGGGGCTGCATACACCCGGGCCGGGCCGCCCCGTCCGCCTTACTCTGTTCGCACCGTGGCGCGGCCGGACACCCCGATGGACCAGCCGGCGGAAAGTTTCCTCTGAGGAAAGAGGAGGGACGGGGCGGGGCGGAGAGGAGGGAGGAAGAGCGCCTGGAGGAAGGGGAGAGGGGGCGGCCCCTGCTCCCCTACAGGAAGCCGCTGGGGAGGCCGCTCACAGGGGCCGCCCCAGCCAGTACTAACAACTTCATTAACTAAACATCCCTAAGGCCCGAGCGCCGGAGGTACCCACCCCCCATAGACATTCCTTCTTGTAAACCTACCAACCCTAAATGTGGCTATCATTAATTAAATCTCCAATTTGCAGATGATGTAAACTGAGTCATAAAGATCTTGAAGATCTTTGCCACATGGTCAGGACTTGAACCCACAACTCTCTGACTATAGGGCGCAGGCTCCAAACTACTTCCCCGTGCCTGGCTCCTCCTGTGAAGGGGGCGGGTCCAAACCCGATCATCCCGCCAGCCCTTTGGTGGACCCAGCGGAGTAAGCCATCACCTCCACGTCCTCATTGGTCCTCCGGGGAGAGAGGACCTCTCGGCCCCTCCTCCCAGTGGCCTGGCTGAGTGTGTCCAGCTGCTGTGCTCACCCAAGGTCAATGATTGTAGGACTCGGCGGTGAGCCAGGCCCCGGCACCCTGCGGACCCCAGCGGGGCCCCTGCCTCTGCAAGCGCAGGGAACGTCCTCGCTGCTTTGCCGGCTGGACCTGCCCAAACTCACACGTGTGCTTCCACCTGGGCTCAAGGCTAGCACAGAAGTGTGCTGCGGGATTTGCAGCTGGGCTCTTCTTTCTGCCTTGTCGTCTGGCTACCCCCCTCCCTCCCTTTCCCCTCCCTATGCTGGGGCTGGGGTGAGGGGGAGGCCTTCTTGGCGGGAATCTTGGGACGGAGGAGGGGAAGAATGGGGAGAGGAAATTGCAGGCATAGCTGTAGGCGCTGCCTGAGGTCTGAGGGCCCTTAACCCCCTCCCTGTTCAAGCTGCAGGACTACCACCCCCACTCCCCCAGGCCAGCCTGGGTTCAAGTAGGGGGCAAGAGGAGGTGGAGAAAGAAGTGGGCTGACTCACACCTGGTTGTATTTGTGACTGTTTCTGTTCCCTTGGCCCGGGTGTACTTACCTATTTGCATATAATGCTGCTTCAGCATTTCAGTGTGGGATGAGAACACCCCCACACACCCACCCGACTCCACCCCGTTAGGAGATGCCTGGCCCCTCCTAAAAATGGAGATTCTGAATAAAGAGGTTATATAAAGTCCTTAGGAGGCAGGCACTCTTAGAGTCTGTGAGGTGCTGAGAGGATGGAGTCCATTGTGATGGGGAACACCCCCAGGAAAGACCTGGGTCCTGAGGAGAGGGCACTCATGCCAAGATCTGGGGAAGAGTGTCTAGGTAGGTATAAGGAATAGGAGCAGGAGTGGAGTTCCTGGTTTGTGGAGAGCAAGCATCCGTCGTGCAAGGGCATAGAGGAATGATTGGTACAAGACCATGCAGGCGATGTCGCGGCTCCTGAGGAGCTCAGACGTCATTGAATTGATAAGCCCTGGGGTCTTAAGGGAGTGTCATTACCCACTCCACACTTTGGAAAGACTCCTGAAGTGGCATGAAGACAGGCTTGGCCACATCAGGGCAAGGATGGAGACAGAGAGAGCAGGGAGCAGGCTGGCATGTATTCAGGGAAGCAGTGGTCTGGGCTTAACCCAGAGTAACAGGAGAGGTGCGGGGAGGCAGGTGGTGTTCTGAAGGAAGTTCCTGTGTGGAGGTGGTTTGGAGGGAAGAGTTTAGCCTTGATCTTGGGCTGTGCAAGCGAGGAAAGTCTTGGGAGCAGCCATGTTTTTTTGGTTGGTTTGTTCATTTTGTTTTTCCTCCGGGGGTGGGGCAGGACTGAGAGTCAGGTTTTAGATATCAGATTAGATACCTGGGTGTGGGTGTTAGAGAGGCAGATGTAGCCCCAGCCCACAAATACCATTTCCAGCAAGAAGAGACCAGATGGGTTTGTTTAGCATCCTGAGAATAGGTGGGTCACCCAGTTCAAGAGAACGAGGAGGCAGTCTAAAGCCTGAGCCCTGAACACTGACATTGAGGGATCTTCGGGAGGAGTCCTCAACAGCAAACCAGCAAGGCTGTGACCCTTTGGGTTATATAGGGCTGAGAGGTAGTTAGGACCAGAATAACCATCAGTGATGGACGACCACGGTACATCCCTGCTTCTCCAAGGCATGTGTGGCTAGTTGGACACATACAGAAGTAGTGTTGGGAATGTGTTTGCAGCACACAATGCCTGTCTGCGTTCTATGCACCACCATACCAGTTCGCGAGCTTCGGGCAAGGGGCTGGAGGTTGAAACATACAGAGACACACAGAGAGACAGGGACACAGACCTCTAGTCACTGGTAAGATGCCCTCTATTCAATAGCACCATGGAGGCTTATATACCCAACAGTCAAGGGGGCCAACAGGTGAAAACCTTATCCTCTGATCCTCAAGGCCAAGGCAACACGTGCTTGTGAAGCAGAGCTGGTAAACAACTTTGACACAGCTTTCAGTAACTCAAATCAGAAGGCAAGTAAAGATCTCTAGCAGGGAAGAGCAGCTGGAGGCCAGGACTCCAAATGGTCCCAACAGAGTTGAAGAACATGGTCTGCTGACTACACAAATGTTAGTGTGTGCTGCAGCCTAGCTTGTCCACCTCTGTGTATGGAGGAGTCTGTCCCTTTGGTTGTGTGGCACACACCTGTTCTCTGTGGGGTTGGTATGAATGTGGTTTGAAGTTTGAGATAGCTTTCTGTGAAACTGCACAACGGTCTGCATTACCATGCCTAGCAGATCCGTCTCTGCCTGGAGGCAAATATGTGTCCATGTCTGGGTGAGACGCGACTCAGCCTTGGGGAAATGGAGGCGTTGCTGAAACAAAGGGAGTGTTGAGGCGGCTGCTGGACCGGGCAGAGGGTTGTGCACTACTGGAATGCTACCTTCTATAGCCAGCTCCTTGTTGTTAAGCATGGGAAGTGACAGCATGGCCCCGATGACTCTGAGAAGTAGAGAGCTATTAAAAGTTCAGGATAAGAGCCGGGCGGTGGTGGCGCACGCCTTTAATCCCAGCACTCGGGAGGGAGATGCAAGTGGATCTCTGAGTTTGAGGCCAACCTGGTCTACAAGAGCTAGTTCCAGGACAG
>LOJH01004397.1:20928-40163 GCA_001685095.1 Ellobius talpinus | reverse complement strand
CAGAAAAAAAAGTTATGGAGAAGGTAGGTAAAGCCTTTGGCTGCGATGGCTGTCTACAGTGGCCTGCTGCCTGCTTCTGCCAGCCATAGTGCTCTCTGGTCGCTTGTTTCTCCCCTATGGCTGGAATCTCTTGTCTGCCCATCCACCCGCAGATTCTGCCTAGTGGGCCAGGCCTCTTCTCTCCTGACACTTGTCCTCTGGCTGGCCCATCTCTGCCCTCCCATCTGCTTGGGACAGGAATTTGTCATCTTGGAAAGGTTCAGAGAGGAAAGGCAGGTCTTGGCAGGTTAGGGAGCTGAGGGGTCCAGAATGGAAGAGGCCTCGGGCTCTAGCTTATCCAGCCAAGAGCCTGTTCCCTGCCCACTTCAGCCGTGACTGGCCTGGCTTCTGTGCTCCACACTCAGGCTCCCCCCACTCTGTCTCAAAAAACCAGAAAAGTCCTCCATCAGACTGCAATGTGTCTCAGCAAGGTTTGGGAGACCCTCTTATTGGTTGTTCATGTGCTTGTCTGAACTAAGAACCTGTGGTTTCTGGTCAGCCGGGGCTGAAGAATCAGTCATGTTTAACAAGAGTCCAGAACCAATTCAATGAAACCTTTGCTTTGCTGGATGCTGGTCTGGCCCAGCTGAAAAAGCAGCTGTGATTAGGAAGAAACCAGCATCATTGAGGTGAAATCTTCAGGGAAGGAAAGGTTCCTTGGGGTCAGCACACCTGAACTGTGGTTCAGAGGAGCCCAAGGCTGCTGAGCTTAAAGTCTCCCAGGTGGTACCGGATTTGTTTCTATTTCTTTCTTCCCTTTCTTTTTCTTTCTTCCTTCTTTCTCTTTCTTTCTCCTCTTTCTTTTTCTTTCTTCCTTCCTTTCTGTCTCTCCTTCTTTCTCCTTTCTTTCTTTCTTTCTCTTCCTTCTTCCTTCCTTCCTTCTTTCCTCCTTTTGTTTTTTTTTCCCCAGATAGAGATTCTCTATGTAGCCCTGGCTGTCCTGGAACTTGCTCTGTAGATCAGGCTGGCAAATCTTTGTGAGTTCGAGGCCAGCCTGGTCTACAGAGCGAGTTCAGGACAGGATCCAAAGCTACACAGAAAATCCCTGTCTCGAAAAACAAAAAAAACAAAGAAAAAATTATATTGAGTTCTTGGAGGTAAGAAAAGGAAGGTCATGGTTTGTGGTGTATTTGTGTGTGAGGCTGACATGGGTCCGTTACACTGCCTAGTTTTTTTGCTGACTTGACAAGGTGGAGTCATTTGAGAAGTAGAAACTCTACTGAGGGGGCTGGAGAGATGGCTCAGAGGTTAAGAGCACTTGGCTGTTCTTCTAGAGGAGTGGGGTTCAATTCTGAGCACCCACACGAGGGCTCACTATCACCTGTAACTCCCAGTCCCAGGATCTGAGGTCCTCTTCTGGCCTCTGTGGGCACCAGGCACATAAGTGGTACACACATGCAGGCAAAACAGCAATACGCTTAAGAGATAAAATATAAAAATTTTCTTAAAAAACAGGGCTAAAGAGATGGCTCAGAGGTTAAGAGCACTGGCTGCTCTTCCAGAGGTCCTGAGTTCAATTCCCAGCAACCACAGGGTGGCTCACAACCATCTGTAACGAGACCTGGTGCCGCCTTCTGGCATGCAGGCAGAACATTGTATACATAATAAATAAATCTATCTTAGAAAGAAAACAGTCTGAAGAAAACAGCTGTTTTGTCTACACTCTAGAAGCAAAAAGAAAACAAATTAGGCCGTTCTGAGCACCAGTTGGGTGCCAGACCAATTTTGAGGGCTGAACTGGGAGACCTACGCAGTCCCAGAGACATCTGTACCAAAAGCTAGGGATTGTGAATGGAAACCAGGTCCAGAGCAGCCGCTGACAGGGGTGGGCTGAGGAAGGGCATCTCACGGTGGTACACCTGGGTCAGACAGGGCAGGGGTCCATACAGAATAGACTATGTGGGTGTGTGGGCTGCGGGGAAGAGGCTCGTCTAAGAGAGGTTTCGTTTGCTGCGGTGCCTTTTGCCTTCCCTGCCCAGCTGGGGATGGTCTAGCCTACCTCTCCCCTCACTGTTTCTTGGCTTTGCTGGGAAGTACAATCTACAGTCTAAACTTAGGCAACGGAAGGAAGGAGGGAGGGAGGAAGGAAGGAGGGAAGGAGGAAGGCAGGCAGGCAGGCAGGCACCCCTTGGCTTCCCAAGGAGGCGAGGGCAGCACAGGAAAAGGCCAGCCCTGGCTAGCTCCTTACCTCAGCTCCCTGGAATAGGCATGTGAGTGCATGGCACCCAGCAACCACAACCTCTGACACAGGCCCTTTTAGAGAGGGGCTGATGGCTTTGTAGTTGTCAGGGCCCTGCTACTCTTCTGCCTACAGCGGGCAGAAAGCAGGGCCACACCAAGCCAGAAACTCCCACTGGGCACTGGCAGGAGGCAGGACATCCCTGTTCCCTCCTGCTTTTGCTGGTCGGAGGTCACAATGCACCTGTTGCAGGGCCCAGAGCCACAGGACCTGCCTTGCTGGGACAGAGACTGCGAGCTAGACAGAGGACAAGAACAGAGAGGCATTGCTGCAGGCATGGTGGCTCCAGATCAGGAAGTTTATTGCTGACATGCAGGAAGAGTCCCCATGTAGTACAAAAATACGTCTTTATACAAACTTTTTTGTGACTTTTTCCATTTTGTTTCTTTTTTTGTTTTTGTTTTTTGTTTTTTCTTTACAACAGGACTTCTCAGTGTGTGACACCAGTGAGGGCAGCCCCAACCTCCTCTCGTCTGCACTGCCAGAAATACCATCAGACTGAGGGTCGGCCTTGGGAGGAACCAGGCTGTCTGACGGGCTCTGCAGACCTGAAGGTATTGCTTTTAAAAGGAGGGCTGTGGATGCCGGCCTGAGACACTAGGCAGGGGCTCCGCCCAGGAGGGCCCCAACCAGGTCTCAGAGCCTCACTGTAGGGCAGTCGTGGGCTACAAGTCCAGGCCGACTGCATTTCTGCTCCCATAGGAGACTTTTCATTATCAAATAAATATAGAAAAGAGCCCTCCCCCCAACCCAGCACCATGCCCTGACTCTCTGGATGACTGAGCTTGAGGCAGAGCAGGGTGCTGGGGCGCTGGGCTCAGGAGGGCTCCTGCAGACCCAGCAAAACAGAGGCACAGGCACCCAGGGCTGGATGAGGGGGTGGGGAGGAAGGGGCATGGGCGGCCCTGCTACTGCTGGCAAGAGGTGGCCCCATTTTTTCCAGATGGGGAAACTGAGGCACAAGGAGGTTTGGGAACTTGCCCAAGGTCACTCACAGTGAGTCAGCTTTTTAGGGGGTGAAGGGCAGTCACACTCTAGGAAACATGGTCTCCTCCATTGGAGAGCAAGGGGCAGGAAGGGTCTAGAACTGCCAGAAGGGGCCAACAGGCTGAGGATACACAGGTATAGGCTTCCAGAGTCGGGTCTTTGCTTGGTACTGGGTGTGCCAAGTCCAGTGAAGGGAGGGGCATTCTGGAGAGAACAGCATTTCTGGCAAGACAGGCATCCACTTCAAATTTAGGCTCAAAAAGGTAGAAGGGCTGTTCTCAAGCCAGGCAGGTAGGTCCCCGGTCCCTACAGGTTTCCCTCCAAGTCTTCTCCCCAGGTAGGCATCTGCCCAGGTCTGCTGAGAAAGATACATTTCTGAAGCAGGGTGGGAGGGTCTCTGAGCACAAGTTGCCTGTCTCCAGCAGGCCCAGAGCATCTCCAAAGTTGGGCACAGGTCCCTTCACACTACGCCCATGTTACCTGGGTACCACACGAAGGAGGCAGGGCTAATGTGCATGTGCAGCACCTCAGAAAAGCTGCTGAGACAGACAGAGGGCACAGGGGTGACAGCAGAGAAGAACTGGCAAGAGAACGCCTAGGTGCCTGGGGGTGAGAAGGGAGCCTACATACAGGTGTGGGCCCCATTATCCAGCCCGGCTTGGGGGCAGAGAGTGGCCATAGGCTGAACCTAGAGATGGGAGAGAAGTTGGGTTCAGTAAAAAAATAAATCTATCTGAATTGGGCAGAAGATGAGGTGAAAGTGTTCCAAAGCTTAGACTGAGGGCAGGCCCCAGGGAAGGGGGTGGTGGGGACATGGACGGTGGGAAGGGGTGCTTACTGGGGGCCAGTAGCGAGCTGCATGGTCAGCTTATATGGACTGTGGGGAGCAGTGGCCTGGCCAGGCTCTAACTGTTCCAGGGCCTGGGTTAAGCTTAAGATTAAGCTCCCCTCTTTCCTCCCGGCACTCGGTCCAGAGACAGCGTGGTTAGAGAGACAGAGAGGTAGATTAAAATGTCATGATTAAAAGCAGATCAGGTATCTAGAATTCTCAGATAAAAAAACAAAAAAAACAAAAACAAAAAACAAGCAATCATCCCAAAAGGTAGCTTTGTGGTACCTCTGTTGACCCAGGCTGTGACCTGGGCTGTCCCTATCCCTGCTGCAGCCTGGGAGTCAGTCCAGCACTGTGGGCCCGGGCCTAGGCCGGATGGGTGAGCCGAGGAGAGGTGTGCTGGGACTCGTGCCCTAGCCAAGGGCACTATTTCCGCAGATAGCGTTGTGCCAGGATGGCTGTGTCCAAGGAGGTCATGGGCTGTGCATCATGGCCCAGCCGTCGCACTGGTGGCATGCTACCGAACTGCCGCTTGGGCACCCACGCCCGGGCCTCATGGATGGAGCTCTTCTCTTCAGCAAGCAGCAGCTGCTGTCGCATGTAGTTCTCAAACTCGTACTGAGAACATTCCTCTGTTACTTTTGCCTGTGAGACCGAGAGACCACAGTGAAGACAAAATACAGGCAGCAGGGCTAGGCAGCTGGGGTGCTGAGGGCATGCTCCCTAGGCAGCACGAATCAGGCCGTCTTCCTAGAGGCTAAGCGTGGGGCCCTGAAGTCCTCCAGCCAACTGGCCGTCACCATGCAGCTGAGTGAGTGGCCGCAGGAGGCCCAGCTGGACACAGCCTGTCTTCTACCTTTCAGGTCGCTCTAGCACCCTCACCCATGGGGGGGGTGTATATGTGTATGCGGGTGGGGGTGTATATGTGTATGCGGGTGGGGGTGCAGGCGTGTCTCCTCACAAAAGAGCCTCTGAACTCTCCGACCGTGGCCTCCAGCCGAGCTCCCTCCTGAGCGAGCAGGCAATGCAAGACTGCAGCTCTAAGTCCTGACTAGTGGAGGGCAGGCTTCTGTGACCAAGGTACAGCTAGCTCCCCTGCTGCCAAGCTGTGTGACTGCGGACACATCAGTTTACTTCTCTGATCCTTTACTTCCTTTGAGAATGGGATAAAAATATGCCCCACATGCCTTAAGGTGGAGTGAATGGGAGCTGGGTAGGGCTTCCAGGCATGCCCCCTCCTGGTTCACCTGCCCACTGTTTGCTGGGAAGGTCCAGCTTCCCTCCCAGGGCTGCCCCGAGACACCACCCCCAGCTGCTACCTAGCACTCCTGTCTGTCCCCAGCACTTTCTCTAGTGGAGGGAACAGGAGGTAAACGAATCATCTAAAAAACGAAAAGCAGGAAGGGTGAGAGAGAACCCCATGAGTCAGACAGGGAGAGAAATGGGACTTGGGGAGGAAGAGGAAGCCAGCAGAGGCTCAGGTGGCTGCCTGGCACTGGGGCCTCCCAGGAGCTGACCCCATATCAGCCAACAATCTCTTCTCAGGCTGGGAAGCTCAGGTGGACAGGACAGCCAGGCTCTGCAAAGACTAGGAAAGGAAGCCCTGCACCTGCTCCTAGCTCCACACTTACCTCCTGGGAGCTATCAGAGTTGCTCATTTGGTCATCAATATCAGGAACCACTTGCAAAGGCCCACTCAGAGAGGACAGGGACTGCCTGCAGGGAAGGGGGACGCGTCAGATTAGACAGGGTCCCTATTGCTCCTGACTTCTTTAGAGTCAGTCCAGCTTAGGGCCCAGCCAGTAACTGCCCTAACATGGCTGACTGCTCTGGGCCTCTATCTTCTTGCTCAATAAAGAGACATCTCCTGCTGCAGGGGCTGTGGTAGGAACTCAGCGAGGCAATGCCCACCTCACAGCTGGCACGTCTGACATGCACTCTGCCGACACCCTCAGAGGAGAATCTGAAGTTGATGACATAGCAGAGGAACGGCTGCTCATCTGTGCAGGGCGGCAGAGCGTCTGAGCGCCTGGCCTTGTGCAGGTCCACTCACCAAGACGCAATGATGGCACTGAGTGCCTCTAGGACATCAGCAGCAGCCAGGCGTTGCTGGGGGTCAAGGACCAGCAGTTTCCGGATAAGACATACTGTGTTCTCAGAGACCCTTCCATCCCTGGTCAGGAAGAAGAGGAAGAAACCTCAGCATGGTGATGGATGCTGGCCTTTGACACAGGGTTCCAGGATCCGGTGGTGTTGCTGTTTCCTCACTGAAATCCCAGAGGGCCAGCTGATCCCTTCCCCACCCCGCTGGTAAGGTAAGCAGGACTCACTCCGGGATGGTGTATTCAGCAGCCTTGATCTTGCGGAAGAGCTCCTGTGGGATGCTGTCGTAGAAGGGGAACTGTCCATAGAGCATGGTGAAGAGAACCACACCCAGGGCCCACATGTCACTAGGCTTGCCCCGGTATGGCCGGCCTGGGGACAAAGCACATGCACACTCAGCTGGGCTGATGTCCCTGGGCAGCTACTCACTCCAAATCCCACCTGTGCTTCAGGTCATCCTTTTGCCATTCTTACTCCTAGGGCAAGCACAGTGCAGTTCTCTGAGATCCTGCATGCTTGCTCCCCTGCTCCCCAAGGATGACACCTAGGTATGTACAGCCTATCCACCTTGCCCTGCTCTGTGGGGATCTGCATCATCTTCTCCATCAGCCTAGGAGACTCTGGAAGCTAGCTACCCCTCCCATACCCAATAGAGCAGCTCCCAGAGCAGACACAGCTGGCAGCCACTCATCCAGTCCTTTGCNGTCAGCCCCTCCTCCCCCCTCCCCATCTCTGTTGCTCCCCAGCTCCCCTACTAGATGGTGAGTTCTCTGACCCGGGGGAGGGGGTGGGGGTGCTGTCATTGTCATTTATTCTGCTCACTGCCTGGGCCCAGCCTGGACCTGCACATTTATGTCATCAACCTTTCAGACAGCTTCCTTGTCAGTGGTGTGGTCTGCATGTCCCCACCACAGGGAGGGGGATGGGAAAGGAAACTGTAATGGGACATATGGCACACAGAAGCAGGAGGGATTATCTGGAGGGAGAAGGGGACCAGAAGAGGGAACAGAGGGCTGCGTGAGAGGAATGGGAAGGCAAATAGGAACAAAGCATACTGATATATATGCTTAAAAATGAAAAGGTCACAGTGAAGCCTATTACTAATTTTTGAAGGTGCCAAACTAAAAGGTCACCTTAGCCTTAGTGTCCTTATCTGTAAAGGGGGTTTTTGTGAGACTGTCCTTAGGATAGTAGTATGGCTTTATTTGGGGGCAGGAGTCCTTTTATGTGGCCCAGGCTAGCCTAGAACTCAAGATCCTTCTGCCTCTGCCTCCTGAGTGCTAGAATGCTGGGTGTGCGGTACCATGCTCACACCACTGGGTTTCTACTTTTTAACATTGCAGCTTAAATGCCACATCCCAGAGAAGATTTCTTAGTGCCCTGATACATTCTTTTGGAATGCCCATCTCTCATAGTTTTAACCTGATGTGGGCACATGGCCAGTCTGTCTTGTTCCTCCATTAGACTACAGATCTTGGACAGGATGGGTCAGGACTGGTTTGGGCTCAGGGGAGCCAACACCTGGTCCAGGGCCTGCCCATAGGCTACCATCTGTTCAAGGAGTGCACTGCCAGCGTGGGGACCACACATACCACTGAGTACATCAGGACTGATGTAGGCAGGGCTCCCCCTCTGGTCCTTCAGCAGGTCCCCCTCACTCACAAGATGTTTCCCAAGGCAGAAGTTGGTGATAGTTATCCGATGGGTCCTAAGAATGGGAGGCAAAGAGTGAATATGGAGAGCCCCAGACCCAGGCACCCTTCTGGGTCAGGCCCCTATTCTAAACAAAAGCAACCAGCAACCAGGTTTCTTTTCCAGAGCACAGCACCCTCCTCCCCTGAACCTGCTCCTCTGGCTGAATCTCAGGGATACAGCTCAGAGCTGGGACAATTCCCAGAGGTTTTCGCCAATCTTCAAGATTGGGAGTAACCTGCAACTTCCAATATGATTTTCCTCATTCCCACAGGCAGAAAAAGACCAGCAGACATGTATGACCTTAACTCTCCCTGCCTCTCCACTGAGGTCTCATGGCCAGTGTACCAGGCCTAGGCCTCCCATGAGGATTCTGGCCCATGGGAAGTTTCCACATGCTCTGGTGAGTGTGGAAGCTGATCCTATGTTGTGCCTTCCAGCTGACAGCTGTATGTCTGTGTGTGTAACTTTATGTGTATGGGTATTTGCCTGCATATATTTGTTTGCACCCCCTCCCCTTGACAGGGTTTCTCTGTGTGCCCTTGGCTGTGCTGGAACTTGCTCTGTAGACCAGGCTGGCTGGCATTGAACTCACAGAGATCTGCCTGCCTCTGCCTCCTGAGTGCAGGGATTAAAGGAGTGCACCGCCACCACCCAGATTGCCTCCATGTATGCTTGTGTACCACATAAGTGCCCCGTGCTTGTAGAGACCAGAAGAGGGCAGTGGATCCCCTAGGACTGGTGTTACAGATGGTAAAACATCTTTCCAGCCCCCTCAACATCATTTTTTGAGATAGGGCACCAGATCTCATTACAGATAGTTGTAAGCCACCATGTGGTTGCTGGGAATTGAACTCAGGTCCTCTGGAAGAGCAGCCAGTGCTCTTAACCCCTGAGCCATCTCTCTAGCCTGAGATAGGATCTCTTAATGAACCTCAAGCTTACCAATTTGCAGGACTACCTGGCCAGCAAGCCCAGGGATCCCCTTGTTTATTCATCAACAGGGATGGGATTATAGGCTCATGGGCTTTTCACACTAGGGATCTGAACTTCAAATCCTCATTACTCGTCTGGCAAACCTTTAACCAACTTAACTATCTCCCCTGCCCGAGCCTGAGCCTATTTTTACTGGGTATTGTGAGGTAGGTCTCTCAAAAGAGCACTGGTATCCAATTAGGTGAGTGTGCCATCTCAGCTCTTCCCAGTTCTCACAACCCTCAGGGCTAACAGAATGGGAAGAAAGGAGGCCAGCAGAGTAATGGTGCAATTAATCAATAATTTCAACCACTCTCTTTCTACAACCCCACTGGAGACCCAGCACTGGAAGGGTGGAGAACTTAGAGCACGCACACTGCTGTTGATGCTGGGTGGCTGAGCCCAATGGCTAGGAGATGGCCAGCAATGCAGGTCTGGGTCTTCACTGGTCCAAGGCTTTAAAGAGAAGGAGTTCACTCCAGAAAGGGAAGGCATTGTGAACTGGTGATCCTGCCAAGGCCAGTTCTGCCATGTTGGGGTTCCCTTTGCTAAAAGTTATGAGCAGGTAAGCCTTTTTTTCTGGGGTTGCCAGACAGTGTTGGTACATGCCTTTAATCCTAGCACTCGGGGGACAAAGGCAGGCAAATCTCTGTGAGTTCGAGGCCAGCCTGGTCTACAGAGTGAGTTCCAGGACAAGACAGAAGACAGGCTCCAAAGCTACAGAGAAACCCTGTTTTGAAAAACAAAAAGTTTTGGGGTCCCACTGCATGGGTTTGTGGAGGCTCTGCATGCAGAACCCACACTGTCCTGTGAATGAGGCGCTGCCCTGAAGTGAGGCAGGTGAATGGGCTGCAGCCACACACACCATGCACACAGGCTCAGCGGGCACATTTCAGAGTCACCATGAGACAATGCATTGTCTACTTCCAACAATCTTTGTGGCTGTTTCATATCCTGCAGTGCTAGGGGTCAAAGCCAGGGCTCGTGCACACAAGCCCTATTCTCAAAAATTATGAACCCTAGCACTATCACTGACTGTAGCTTCTTGATATTCCTCATTTGGAGCAGCAGGGCCTTTAGGAGGTAACATTGCCATCAGTGGGGAATGTGGTTCCCATATAGTGGGTGAGTCATTTAGTAAGCTGGGGCCAGCCTCCCAGGAGAGTCCTTGGCATAAGGAGGGGAGCTGAGGCAAGCAGATGCTGCTTGGCTGTTATGGAGGAAACAATGGGGTAGAGGCACACAGGAATACACAGAGCTAGCTCTGGGCCCTGGCACTTCAGTTCTTTTGCCAGGACTCAGGTGGACTGTTTTCAGGTGGATATGTTTTCACAGTGGTCTGGGAGGGACTTTTCAATTCCCCACATCAAATGGTACAACTAAAGTCTAGAAGTAAAGAAACCTGCCCAGGGTCACATAGCTTGGGAAAATTGGGAGGTAGGTCCAAGTCCAGGTCTGTTAGGCCCTAGAGTCCCCTGGGAAGAACCCAGCCCCCAAATGATTTTTCCTTCTGTCCCATTCAGGCTGACTCAGCTCTCATCTTGAGTTTCAGACAGCCTTGGCCTAGAAAAACAGGCTCTTCTCTGAGAGTCATCAAGCAGGCAGCTTTGGGCTTGGAACCTTTCTAGGAAGCTCATGGTGGGCTCCTCCCACTACAGCTGGGGGAGGATGGCCTTGCTGAGAGGATGCTTGGGAGCACTAGTGGGGAGGGAGGCTTTTCCCTAACTGCGCTGGCCAGGGCTTACTGGCTGAGCATGGCGCCGGGGAACAGCGGGGGAGAGATGCTCAGTGAGGGCCCTTGTGCATCTCTTTCTAGAACAGTTTCTCAGGGCAGTGGGGAGGGTGGACTCAAGAGCAGGGGATGTGGCTACGAGTGGACTTCTCCAAGAGCTGCATCCAAGAGGCTCTGAGAGCCCTTCAGCTACCTCAGGGAATTCTGCTGGCAAAGGACTTGGCACAAACAATGGCCAGTCTGTCCTCCACATTCTCAGTAGAAACGTGGGCTCCAGCTCTTACCCAGGATGCCCTGCAGGACAGAGCCTAAGGATGTAGACAAAGGGTCTCCGGAGGATCATCTGAGTAGGGATACAATGCCCCCCCGCTGTGAGCCTCCTGTGTAGGCTTTACAGAATAGCACTGTGTTTCTGTGCTGGCCACTGTGGCCACAAATGTATCCTGTGGTTTCTGAGGCGTGGGATGCTGGGAGGATAGCTCCAGCAGGGACAGTGGGGCCTGAGACTCAGGTTCCCTGGCCCAATCCTGCCTCTGCCATTTCCTTGTTGTGTGGAGCTCTTGCTAAACCCAAATGTCCTTTTCCATGATGGGAAAATGGGAGGCCCGACTCTCAGGGTTGGCTGGGTTTGACTGAGTAAGAAGATGGTCACAGTGGGCACAGAGCTTCAGGAAGCTGCCAATAGCCTCATATTCTCTGCCAGCTGGCATGCCTAGGAGAGCCTAGGAAAGACACTGTCTCTGACATGGGTGATAACCGGCCCTGGAACACACACATTTGTGTTACTGTAGGTCCTGCCAGCAGGACGTCCAACCTTCTGCCTGTGGTGGCTGTTCTGCCTCTCCTGCAGGAAAGGCCATGATCAGCCTAGAGACCTCCCAAAGCTTGGCAGGCAATGCTTGCCTACCTTACCTTCCCACCCCCAAACACTGGCAGAGTGGCATTCAGCTCCCTAGGAGTCCCAGACCTGACCCCCCCCCGCTGGTCCTGACAGGAGGGCAAGGGCATCAAGGGGCAGCGGGGCAATGTGCGTCAGCAAGGGCTGCTTTGGGTGAGTCACACTTCAGCTATGGCCCCTGGGCTACCACAGCATTCTGCTTTTCTAGGAATTGGTATGCAACTTGCCTACCCAAGAGGAAGGAGGAAGAAGGAACCACAGCCAGCCTCACATAACCCCAAGGAGGGCTTCAGATTTCAGCCCTCGCTCTGTCCCATCCCCTTCCTTGGAGGCTCCGTCCCACTTGTCTGCATTCCACTGGCTAGCACAAGAGCCTGGCAGGACGGCTGAGAAAGGGTTGGCATGCCAAGGAGGAACTGGGAATATGGGGGACTTTCTATGCTATGTCTCCTTGTACTGTTCCTGAGTGTCTGGGTGCTCAAGTGAAGGTAGCCATCTGCCTTTCTTTCTGTCCTAGGGTACAGTGCTCTGCAACCAACGGTCACCTGAGACCTGCAGCTATGCTGAGGACCTGCAGCACCAGGGGCTGCGAGAAAGGAGAAGCAAAACCACCAGTGGAAAAAAGAGGCCACGCACACTGCTGCAGTTAACAGGCAGGAGCCCCACTGTGTGTTTCCATGACAACCCTTGGGATGCTCATTTAGAGAGTTAGCAAGTCAACAAGCAGCTGTTATGAAGAGCCCAGGCTCTCTAGTCAAGCTGGTTGGGACATGGGTTCTTCAATGTCCCACAAAGGGCATAGAACAAACAGGACTCAAGTTTTCCTCTTTATTATAGCTTTTTGCTTGTTTGTTTTTTAAGACAGGGATTCTCTATGTAGCTTTGGAGCCTGTCCTAGAACTTGCTCTGTAGACCAGGCTAGCCTCGAACTCACAGAGATCCACCTGCCTGTCTCCTGAGTGCTGGGATTAAAGGTGTGTGCCACCAGCACTCTGCTTATTAGTTTCTTAAAGACAGGGTCTTTCTTGCTTATATAGTTCAGGCTGACCTCAAACTTGTGACGCCCCTGCCTCTGAGTGCTAGGAACCAGTTGTAAGCCCTCACATTGCCATGCCAAGTCACCCTAGGACAATACACTCTCCACAACTTTGGACCAAGGTGGCCAGCACCCTCCAACACCTGCCTTCTCCTGAGTCCCAGTCAAGTCTCGGGGAACGGCAAGGCCCTGGGCCTCATCCGAAGGGTGGGAGCTCCTGGCCTCTTCTCCTGTCTCACTCATAGGAACCTCAGGCCCTCTTAGAATTGACACTGAGGTTGTATTTAGGAAATGCCAACCCCCACCTGGCAATTTTACATCTATTTGCATCTCTTTGCAGGAAGGCGGATCACTCCACTTCTATGCATGAGAAACAAGCTCAGAGGGTTGGTAACAGGACGCTGCACAGGGTGGGCTCTGAGCCAAGTCCGACCCCCACATCCTGCCCCTTCATCTTCCCTGACTCCTCACTTAGCCAGATGGGGTCAAAGAAGCCCTGGAATTTCCTGTTTCCTCCCCTCCCCTCTGCAGAGTGCAACACTGAGGTTCTCATCTCTTTGTGCTTGTAGGCTGGCAAACCTTTGCTTCATCCTTCCCAGCCAGCTCCCCACACTGTCCTTGGTATGTAATATGATATTTGTTTTCTGGTCAGCACCCCCTCATCAGATGACAAGCTACCTGGGGGTAGGTGCTACACCCCAGAAGCAAGTCTGCAGTGCCAACATCAGGGAGCTGGTGGAGAGAAGGGTAGCTTAGCCGCCTTATCCAGTACCACCCAATGGAGCATCTGGCTTTCAAGTTGAGGCCCTTGCCCCTCCTGGGTGGCCCACCTCCCTATAGTTCCTTTTCCCATAACAGTGGAGGCTTTGGCTACTGCACAAGGACAGAGGGCCCCTCCAGGGCTGACAATATCATGGAACAAATCACCACCATGATACTTACACTAGAAGTCTGTGCTGCTGCCATTTCTGCCCCCTAACCCACCCAGATTGGAAAAGGATGGGGAGAGGCTTGGAGAACCAGGTGAGGCGCCACTTCTCCGCAGTGCTGCCTTCCTAGGACTGCAGAAGCCCACAGAGTAGTTCTTCCTCCCATGGGTCCTAAACCACTGCCCTATTACGGCTGAAGGAGCCAGTGCCCAAAAGAGCAATCTGTTGTACCTCCCATTTCCCTCCAAGACCCCAGCAGCTCTGCTCCACACTGGGGGGGAGGTGCGCAGTGCTCTCTCATTTTTGTGATCCTGAACTCCTGGTTTCAGTAAGTAAGACAGTATTCCCAGCCCTGGGATGCTGGGATCCTGGGCTGTTCTGAGTCAGAATCCCACGGACACCACAGAGAACTGGGTAGCTGCAGCATGTAGCCCAGCTCAAAGGGATGCAGAGGAAGAATGGATACTTACCTTTTATTGAGCACCATGTTCCCAAGCTTCAGGTCTCTGTGCACGATGTTCTTCTGAAAACCAACGAGAGGATGGTTTGCACCAGAAAGCGAGAAGTGGGATGGGGTTCACTTTGGAAGATGGAGACTCATCAGGGTCTGGGAAGGCAGGAACCCCTAGGATCTGTCTCCTAGGCCTCATCAAGCATGCATCTAAAGCGGGTAAGAAGTGGCCTGGCAGTCTCCTCAGCCACTTCTCACCCCATAGCAGCAGCTTGCGGGAAAGCCCTTCCTCCTTACTCCATCAACCACCCCATATGAAGCAAGCAAGCTGCAGCCTGGAGAGAGAGGCAAGGAGCAAGCGCTTCCCTTCTGTGACTGAGTACTCCAGGTTTGGTCAACAGAGCCCTGGATGAGGCTCAAGTACTTCTGCCCTCCACCTTGGGGTACCTGATACCCCAGTCTCCCCAAAGCTCAGACAGTCTGTGTACTTGTCTCTTACAGCTATCCTGAGCTGGGAGGCTATAACTGAGCATCTTGACTGACTGGGAATTACTGCCTAGGGCTCTGGTGGCTGCCTCACCCAGGGCAGCAGACATCCCTCCCTCTGGACTCGTGGCTACAAACACAGCTGGTGCAGTCAGGACCAAGCAGTTCTCTGCTGAGCTGCAGTCAGAAGGATGCTTTCACTGTGGCACGCATGGCCCTGGGCCTCACCTGGTGCAGGGCTTCCACCACACGAACCACATCGTAGAAAATGACTACGGTCTCCCGCTCGCTGAGCCTCTTCTCCTTGATGACATAGTGCTGTAGGTTGATGAGGTCGGCGGTCTTGTCGCTGAAGTCGTGTGCACAGAGGCAGTCAAGGACGAGGCAGATACGTTTCTTCATCTTCTTCACCATTCGACCAGACTCTGTGTCCTCGACCGCTTCACAGGTGCGGTCCTGGGAGGGAAAGAGGGACAGACCAAGGCCCGGGGTATAAGACCCTCCTTTTGAGGTCCAGAGGGAAGTGGCTGAATGTCTGTGAGTGGGAAACTGAGACCCAGACAGCCTGACTAGGGTGATACTCAGCTTCCTGTAGGTCAAACAATAAGCCCAACACTCTCAAGTTCAACATCTCAGGGCAAGGGAAGGGTCAGCACTGGACATTTAAAGCCAACCGACCGTCTCAGTCCAGTGCTGCAGCAGTGAGACTGGCTTTGGGAATCTGCCTCCTACTCTAGTCCCAGATTCCAGCTACCACCAGTGTTACTTTCATCCACGGCCAAGACTGCAGATGTTTTTATTTTTCAATTTTTTGAGACAGGGTCTCACTATGTAGTCGCTACTGGCCTAGGACTTGATATGTAGACCAGGCTGGCCTCAAACTCACTGAGATCTGTCTGCTGGGATTTAAGTTGTGTGCCACCACTCCAGGCATTAGATTGCAGAAGTTTAAGAGTGGTCATTCCCGGAAAGCTTCAGGGCGCACACAATATTCTGTGTGTGATGGCTGATTTTGGTTGTCAACCTGACTGCACCTGGAACCTGCTAAATGCCACATGGTGCACTTGTGAGGAGGGATCTTAATCTGATTATTTGAAGCAGGAAGGTCAATCTTAAATATGTGCACCACCTTTTCTGGTGGTAGCCCATGTAAAAGGACATGGAAGAAGAAAATTGAGGGCCAGGCTCGGTGGATCATGTCCCTAATCCCAGCAATTAAGAGGCAGAAGCAAGCAGATCTCTGAGTTCGAGGCTAGTCTCGTCTACATTTCTAGTTCCAGGACGGTCAAGACTACATAATGAGATCCTATCTCAAAACACTGAGGAGAGGGCAACTGCTTTTGCCTGTTCACCCTTACTCTCTCGCTGCAAGCCCATCCACCCTGCTACTGCGGCACTCCTTCACCAGTGCCGGAGCTAACTGGGTTTCCCACACAAGCTGAAGACCAGACTGAGACTGAACAACCAGGTTCTCTGCCTTCCTGTCCTCACAGCCATTGCTGGACTACCTGGACGTACATACAGCTTGGGAGCCAGTCAATACATCCCCCTTCTGTTCTGTTTCTTTGAGAACCCTGACTGTTTAAGACAGTGGCTCTCTGCATGGCTACAGCGCTGCTGGGCAGTCACATAACTGGCAAGGAATACAGTACTGGCCTCACAGCTCCACCTCATGAGTCTAGTTCCTCATGCATAACGGGGAGCTAGCAATCCCTCCCTTCCTCCCTGCCTGCTGCAGTCAGGGGTCAGCTGCCACACTGGGCCCACAGCCCTAGTCACTCTCCTTACTGCAAGGGATCCCAAGTGTGACAAAAACAGGCGCAACATGTATGCTTGGATCCTGCAGGCCAGAGATAGCCTAGTTATTGTTGCAGGGTCTGAATCCAGTGTCCAACACATAGATGATCAATCAAGGTACTTTTGGTCACCTCTGTCATCCGAAAGAATACAAATGAAGGCCAAGCACATGAAGACACAAGTTGCATATGAAGGTATCAGAATCAAGATACCAAAATCAATTTCACCTCCGTTTAAGGAAAATGCTCCAATTTGGAGCTGCCTCTAAGGCAAGTCTAAGAACATGACGTGGACAGGTGTGGATGTGGGTGGGTGTCCCACTGTTACCCCAGGCTGCAAAGCTGCACTTCAGCCCCATTAGCGTTTTCTGCTTGCTTTATGTTGGACAAGCTGGCAGGGAGACAGTGGTGATGATGAACAGGTGTCATGGAGCCAGGACTGGCACCTCCTGTTCACTATTGCGCATCTGCCTTGCCTACCACCCTGAGGGCAGATGCCACTGATTCTCCCCATTCTCTGGGGCTCAGAGACCTGAAATGACTGCCTGAGGTCACATAAAAGATGCTCAAGGACATCTGCAGAACAACCTAAAATGCCTGGGCAGGCAAAGTGAGAGCTGACAGCAGGGGACCTTGACTCTTGATTGCTCTGCCTTCCAGTCTAGCCTGCCAATCTAGACAACACAGCTGCAAGGAGTATGGAGATAGTAAGTGACTTCCAAACAACCCTGGCTGCTCTAAGTTGTCATTTGTGACAATCCTGGTAGGCTGAAATCACTATGTGGGTACTAGAGCAGCTAGCATGGCCCTAGCCTGATTCCAAATCCTCCTGCTCAGGTCCTGACAGCCAGTAGAGAAGGAATACTGGGAGTCACCTAGAGTGTGGCTCTACCAGAGGCCAGCCAGGCAGGGTAAGGAGTGGGGGCCGCTCACCTGGAAGAGCCCATGGTGATGGACCACACCGTCCTGTGTGTGCAGCAGGGAGAGCAGCGAGTACTCGGTGTGCAGCAGCATCTTGCCCTGCCTTTCCTCTTGGCTCTCTAGTCCTTGCTCTCCTCTCTCTTCAAGGGTTAGGATCTTTAGGGAAGCACAGAAGAAAAAGAGCAGACGCTTTCCTTTACCCGGGAGAGCAGCTGGATGGGGGAGCAAGCTCACTTCTGCCGGGTGATACCTGCGCCCGACCCCACACAGGCATGCAGGGCTGGCAGCTGCTTTTCTCAACAGCCTGTAATTCACACAGAGCTCTTTAATCAGGAGCTGAGTGAGACTGTAAGAAGACAGAAGAAACGGGGCTACTCGTGCTCACGGGTGATGCAGGGTGAAGGCAAAGAGGAGGGACAGCTGCTAGGACAGCCCTGGTCCTGAGGGCCCCGCCTGTGCTTGCTTACCTTCAACTGATAGAAGTCATCCGTGCCGTCTTTCCTCGCCAAACACTGCACAATGCTCGGTACTGGTGAGTTGCCCAGACGGGGACCTATTGCACATAAATCATGAACTTAATTTCCAGGGCATCACCACAAGGCCTTCTTGCTAGATGTTCTCTTTATACCTACTGGGCTGTCCACAAAGCCTTTTGGTGGAGAGTTCTACCTCTTACAAAGTGGAGGGTGTGTGTGTACCTGCCTGACATATACCTGGCTTTGGTGGAGAGTTCTACCTCTTACAAAGTGGAGGGGGTGTGTGTACCTGCCTGACATATACCTGGCTTTGGTGGAGAGTTCTACCTCTTACAAAGTGGAGGAGGACATATGTACATCTACCTAATATATGCCTGGGTTTTGCTGACACATTCCAGTATCTAGTGCGGTGCATGCCTGTAACTCTGGCACTCAGGAAGCTCATGCAGGAAGATGGCCAGCTTGAGGCCAGCATGGGCTAAACAGTAAGGCCTTTCCTGATGTCACTATCCACAGGTCCTCTTCCCATGTGCCCCGTCTTGTTCATCTCCTTCAAGTACTCAGCTGAAGTCTTTTTTCCAAAAAAAACCACGTTAATTTTGTGATGGTAGAAATGATCCATCTTCATCACTATTTCCCCACAAACAGCACAAGGCTATTTGCCAGTAGCAGGCACCATCAGGAGCTATTTGCTGAGTGTCTGAAGTTGGGACTAGGCTGTACCTGGAAATCCCAAAGGCTGCTCTAAAGCCAAAGTCCCACCAAGGCCCTGGTGCCAGAGCCTACACTACCTGCAGTCATGGCCAACAACCTGGACTGATGGGCCTTAGATGCCATGCAGAATGCCCTACTGCCCCTCAGCCTGCTGAAAACATCCAGTTCCACGGGGTTTTCATAGTATCCTATAAGAAGTTCAGAGCCAGGCATGGTGGCATTTGTCTTTAATCTCAGTACTTGGGAGGTAAAGGCAGAGGCAGGCAGAGTTCTTTGGGTTCAAAGCCAGCCTGGCCTACACAGAGAGAGATCTGTTTCAAAACACCCTTCCCCCAAACTAAATAAATACAGGAAGTTAAGGGAAATTCTATTCAAAAACACTGAAATCAATCATGTCTTTCAAGAAAGTCAAATAGTGCCTTAGCTGGTGAGTCAAGGGTTCTAATGAGGCTGTGTGCCTTTGTGAGTGAGCTGACACTCTGGAGTCCTTATCTCAGGGTGCAAGGAGGGTAGGAGGTGAGAGCCTGGCACCTGGCTGGTGTGGTAACAAAAGCTGACAACCTTTGCTCTGGAGTGACCTCAGCCCTGGGTTTTCCACTGATAGGTCAGGGTCCTGCACAGCTGTGGTAGGCTCCTCACTTTGCTGCTGCTAAGTCAGAATGAGAGCCCTTGAGCCCTGGCCACCCCCACCCCAGGATCAGACTTACCCAGGACAAATGGCCCTGCTCTCTTGGCATTATTCCCAGCAATGCCATTCCCTAGAGCCTTGGCCTTGGCCGACGTTTCCCCAGCTCCTCTGTCTGAGGCTCTCCGCTTCATTCTCAGTTCTGGACAAGACAGAAAAGATCCTTCCATTGAATAAACCAACAACTTTCCTCCCATGAACCCAGCCAGTCAGTCTAACTTGAGGACATATTACACAGCTTCCC